>ML108064.1:12691-70278 GCA_003697995.1 Taxidea taxus jeffersonii
TTCTCTTTTATTCTCTTTTTCTTTTGCTTCCCTCTTTTCTTCTGATTCCTTCTTTATAAAAACATCTGGCTCAGGTCTTTCTTCACTGTCTCTTTCTGTTTTAATTTTTTTATTTGGATGTTTCACAGAAGTGATCTCATCCTGAAAAGGGCAAGTATGGCCAATGTATTACTAACCAAATCTTGACAAAGACTAATTTCTTTTCTTTGCATGACTATGGATTGCATGTACATGGATTCAGAAAGAACCCAGAATCCCGTTAATAATGATACATGCAATGTTCATCTTCCTATAAAAACTAAATTAAGCCAGTCCCATTCAAAATTTAAAATAAAATGAAAGGAAACAGAACCTCATTTAAATGGCAAATGTTTGAAAAGGAAAGACCTCTGCTCTATCCCTCTTGGTGATGGGTAGAATTCTGTTTCATACATGAGACTATGTAATGAACTACAAAAAAGGAACTTCAGTACCTTAAAGTAAAATTTCAGGTCTTAGTTCAAATTTTAAATGTTAAGTATACTAAAGCATGCTATGTGCCTTTCTAATATAAAATTTTTTCTAAAACACATTCTTACCTTTTCATCATCTTCATCGGACTTCTCTGAAGGCAGGAGTGAAGAATCACTCTTTATTTCTTCTTTCACTTTTATAGACTTCATTGCTTTATTCTTCTTAGCTCTTGCTTTTCTCCTCTTTGACCCTCCCTAAAAATAATTAGTTTTATTCTAACCAACTCCATAGATTCGTTAAAAAAAAAAAAAAATTCTTCAAGACTAAATCTAAAGAGCTAAAAGAACGGATATTCCTACCCAATCCTTAGTCTAATCACAATAAGCTACACCAATCTTAGAAAATCAACAAAAGTGATATAACTTAATGAATCAAGTATATATTATGAATAACAGGAACTAACTACAATTAATTACTAGATTAAAAAAGGATTAGAGAAAAGCAGAAGTTGAAAGAAACAGGATTTTCACCTTCCTCAATTACTATTATCTTAAACTAAATTTGATCCTACCAGAGATAGCGTTACAAATATTTTTATTGGTACATAGGTCATTACTGACATTGTGGTTATAATGCAAATGGTTAAAGGCTGTTAGTTTCTAATCACCTCTTCAGTGTATTTTTCCTACTATTTTGGAACCCCTGCCCCCAATAAATAAGCTCAGTGTTCTTTATGCTGTACCTTCAGCTCTCCAATACCACCAAATAAAAGAGGCTTGATCTCTTAAAAAGTACACTACTTTAAACAGGTTGCCCCCTACCTGTACCTATCCAAACACTAGGAAAAAAAAACTGGATCCCACTTCTGAAAAAAGGACATACCAGTTTTAAAAGGAATGCAGAGATAACTTAGGGCAAAATGTCATCAAATGCAATTAAAGTTATCAAATTACAGAAAAATACACTTATAAGGTCATATTAGCCTCAGATATCTAGGGTTTTCAGTAAACTAAATTTATCTTACTGAAAAGTAAACTGCTCTTTAAGCTTCTAAATTTTAACTTACTGCACCAGAAAGCCTCTGAGCTTCTTTTTTTGCAAGATCTCTACTAAGTAATTTGATGAGGTAGTCTGCACGTGTCTGCAATTGCTTTGCTTGTGGTTTTTTATCAGGATCATCTGGAAGAATCTGGGAAGAAATTAATTTTTTCAGGTTGTTTTTAATAAATACTATGAGAAATTTGTTGCCTATATAAGGCTTACACATTTAAAGAAACACATAATTTATTGCAAGTTATAACTGTTAAAATTTGAATGCAGTAAGAATGCAAAATACATTTTTTTATTTATACCTACACCACAGCAAAGATTTCATTTGCCTGGGAATGAGTTCTAAATAAATACATGGAAAAAAAAAATCCCTCCATTCAAAATAATAATATAAAGTGTGAGGTTAGAAATTTCTTTCAAATGTACAAGTAAGTATATTTAGCATCCAGTGTTATTAAACATTATTTTTAGATTTCTTTCCTCTCTTAGTAACAGTATATTTAGCTATAAAGTATACAAAAATTCCCCAAATACAATGTATCAGCTATATATGTGACCCAAAGCATGCACTCTGAAGAAATTTTTACAGTGGGAATTTAAGCTATTCAAGTTTGGCTTCATAGATAGCAAACGACACAACACCAATATCAAAAGTGACTGTGAAGTAGTAAAATATAAAAAGATATATAATAATAAGGCAATGCTTCCAGTGTTTTCCAGTCTAGGCAAAAAAATGATTTTAGTTGTGGTAGTATCAAATCACTAAAACCCCTAAACATTGATAATTTAAAAATAAATTATTTTGCTCTTGAATAATATGACAGAATGAGAATTTTACTTTAAACCTAGTAATATTAAGTAATATGCCTTAATAAAAAAATATAATTTCAGAGGTAAGCAAAATCTAAGAGATCATTCAAATTCAACCCCTTCATGAAAACCAAGAAGCCAAGGTCTAGTTGGAACCTTGGTTTCCTATCGACTGAGTTTATTTCTGACATAATTTAAAAGTAAAAATCTAATTCATATCAGTAGTCAACAGAAAACAAGAAATATGTAAGTACCTTGTGTGTTAAACTGAGGTCAGGATCCATTTTAATCATTTCCCAGCTTCCATATCCATATTCATAGATACCAATTAACAAGTTGGAATCATCTTCTTTGCCCCAGTCTATATCAAAATGAGCCGCCTTTGTGTGGCATGGGATAGTATACCTGTATCAAAGTTAATAACCACTTTCAAGTTTATAACTGTCATCTTAAAAATTAACTTTGAAGGACATATTTGAGTTACTGGAACTTCAAAATACTATGCCTTATTTTATTTTTAAGATTTCATTCAAACTAGCCAATGACATAAGACTTTTACAACATACATATTCAAATTATTGAATAATAACAAATAATTTACAATGGATAAAGTAAACAACTCACTGCTTTCTTTCTTCTGGATCCGAAGGAATGGATTTGTGCAATGGTATTAATTCTTCTTCATGGGAGATGACGAGCTTGGCATTCACCTGTACACCTGATATTCGGAATGTTGGACCCTTCACTTTTCCAAGTCTACCACCTTAATTTTTTTTAAGACATAAAAAAAATGAAATATACAATTCTATAAAATACAAAGCAAGATATGCTATTACTTATATTAATAAGCATTACTATTTAACTGTATTTATAAGTATTACTTATTTATATTACTGCGGGGTGGCACTTGCTGCAAACCTTAAATTTCACAAGTATTTCAGTACATACTATAGAGATTACAATAAAGCAGATATGGGTCACAGAAAGCATTTCATAGAAAGTATTTCTATAAATGTTTTATGAATTGCACAAGATGCATCTATTAATACTCTTACCTTCTAAATAAGTGTGCTAGCATAAGTTTTTTCAGTATACCTTATTACTAAATCTTAGCTAAATATTTTCATTTAAGTAAATTACAAAATAAGCATAATGAAATAACTATTACCAAAGCCATTATCACATAGGCACACTATCTTTTCCCAGCCATCTATACTAAAAATACAGAAACTTCTGATGTTACCAATTAGTTAGAATACATCAGACAGATAGACAGAATCTACTGCTTTCAAGAATACAGTTCTGTTACCCATTTCCTATTACCCAGAATGGTCCTGCTGCTTTGTTTTTCAAAGCATCTTTTAAGAGTGATGAATAGGTAAATACCCTCCTAACTCAATAAAAGTGTTATTTGAAACTTCCATTTACCTCTCTTTTTAAATCACTCTCACTTTAATATTACCTGTTCGTTCTGTTCCTGAAGAATTATCCTTTAAAGCTTTAATGCAACCATTATGCACCAATTCTCCTAATCGTCGGAGGTCTGTCTCTGACTTATCAACTAATTCAGCATCCCGAGCAATTGCATCTAATCTGTTAATGAAATAATACAATTTTCAGGTAAATATGGAGAATAAAGTGGTATCATTTAAGATACAGTAGTTTCACTCTACCTCAACCTCTATATGTCACTCTACATGCCCTACAAAGTCTAGTTTACATAAATGGCACAAGATACATAAAAAAGGAGTCCAAAAAATGTTTAAAAATTCGGCAGGGAAACAATTTATTTTTGCTTTTATTCAGGAATAATAAACTTAACCAATTCATTATTAAAAAATGGTATGCTTCCAACTTGAAGATTATGTAATAATTCTATAAAAGCTTTTCATAACTGATCAAATCTTAAATTCTAAAGGGCTTAAACATTGTAATAAAGATGACCCATGAACACAGGCTTGATCTGGACAGGTCCAATTATATGTGGACTTTTTTTGATAAATACAGTAACTCTAAATATCCAAAATAAAACAGAAAATATCTATAAGAGGGAGTTCTGGAGAGAAAAAATAGAATTGAGCCAATCTGAGTCTTTGCCATTGCATATTCAGACATTGGGCTTTCCACAACAAAGGACAAAGAATATTCAAATCAACAATCATTTAACTTAAACACACACACACACACACACACACACACACCCCATACCCCCCCCACCCCCGTCCTGATAAACTGAAGTTTAAACATGAACTATAATTAGGGAAACTTAAGAAAATTTCCCTAGTAAACTTTGTAAATGATTTTTAAGCAAATTTAATGAAGTAGTTAAAGCCAACAGTAATATATATAAATAAAGCTGAAAGCACATAACACATGTCCTGTGATTCTAAGAATGACATATTTACCTTTCCAGAGGGCCACCAAATTTCTTGTAACTCTTGATAAACCTAACAGAAAATAAATGTTTGGTTTAAATGTACTATCCATTAAAAAATAGTTTATAAATATACAGAAATAAGAAAACAGCTGTTAGTGCAAAAATTAATTCAAGGCACTGTTACTACTAACACAAATGAAGAAACTATGCTAAAGACAAAAATGTTAAAACATTAAGATATACCAAGTAAGACAAGACATATTTTAACACCCAGGATGATGTTTAGAAACCAATATAAATAAAACAATAGAAGCTAAATTTTATTTTAGAAATTACTTTATTATTTTTCACAAGACAAGTTCAAGGCTACCACAGGAAGTATGTCCAGAATTATCAACCATACTACACCTCCTCACATTCCAAGTATTGATAAAAGTTTACTGAATAATAGCTTTATTTCAGATGTATGGTATAATACCAACAATGGAAAATAAAAATTTTACTTAAGAACAAAGCTACTCAAGTGGTTGATGGATGAGGGAAAATATCCAGGAAAAGTAGAAGTTGAAATGTTCTTCAACTAAAGACAGAAAGTCCAGCAAATCAGGTGGTCATAAAAGTACCCTTAATAAAATCTAACAACATATTTAGTTTTCTGGTAGAAAGAATGAGGAAGAACTTTATCGGTCAGGTCTATGATTTAAAAGAAAAGAGTTAAAATGGCTTGAAAGAAATAACAAACTCTCAAAATGTAACAGTAAGCAAAGCTTTTTACAAATTTCATAAGCAAAAATATTACATAAACAAAAGCAGGCTGATATCCCATTCCCCTTATATAAATGTATATAAAGAAAAACGTATTTTGAAAGAAAACTGTTGTTTTTCCTACATGACTATCTTACCTCAATTCTTACTTGGACATATCAGAAATGCTTTTAACATTGCTACTTTCAAAAAGCAAACCTCTTCAGTTTTAAAACTAGAAAAATATGGAACTAAAGTAGTCCCACATAAAAATAGTAATGTTGGGAGAGTCATAAATGCAGGAAAAAATTTTAATAAATAAATCCAATGTACTAAAATATACATTCATTATTCAAAAGCGTCACTATTCTGAACCATATTAATAAAACCAAAAAAATTTAGTAGTCTAAGTAGACTAACAATAAATAACATGCAGGGATTAGATACCAAACTTTATTTCCCATAGCTATTATGAAGACCCAAAAGCAGAACCATCCAATCCCTACACAATTATCATATATTTGCCTCCTCTAAAACCTTCATTTTAATTTTGAAAATTATGGAATTTATACATTTAAATTTCACCTTCTAATAAAAGCAAGTTGAAGTAAAATAGTCTTATGTCATCTTACCGCCTAATTTCTGCATCACTAAATCCTTTGATATTCTCTCGAGGAATAGTCCGTGGTCTTCCACGTTTCTTTGGCCTTTTCCTTTCTGAGATTGAGTCACTATCAGATCCAGAATATCTCCTACTTCTACTGCGCCTCCCTTCACTTCCATTAAAACTAATCTGGAATTGGAAAATGAAAATTTATCCAACCTTAGATTAAAGAAGCCTTCTAACTGTAAGAGCAAAGAAAACATTAAAAAAGAAAAGATTAAGAGAATTAACAAATTCAAATGTTGTCTGTATATCAAAACATTTTCTATAAATAAAACTTAAAAAGCCAACAAAACAGAAAAACATGGCAGGTTAATGACAGAGTTATTAACAGCCCCAAACATTTTTTTTTTTTTTAAGATTTTATTTATTAGTCAGAGAGAGTGAGTACAGGCAGACATGGTGGCAGGCAGAGGCAGAGGGAGAAGCAGGCTCTCCGCTGAGCAAGGAGCCCGAAGCGGGACTCGATCCCAGAATCCTGGGATCATGACCTGAGCTGAAGGCAGCCACCCAACCAACTGAGCCACCCAGGCATCCCAGCCCCAAACTTTTTTTTTTTTTAAAGATTTTATTTATTTATTTGACAGAGAGAGAGATCACAAGTAGGCAGAGAGAGGGGGGTGGGGCAGGCTCCCTGCTGAGTGGAGAGCCCGATGTGGCCAGCCCCAAACATTTTAAAAAACATTCTTATAAATCAGAAAGAAAATACAAAATTGTCTTTTTTTTTTTTTTAAAGATTTATTAGAGAGAGAGAATGCTACAATGTGATAAGGGAAGGGGCAGAGGAAGAGGGAGAAAGAATCTCCAGCAGACTCCCTGCTGAGCATGAGGCCCTGATGCTGGATCTTACAACCCCTGACATCATGACCTCAGCACAAACCAAGAGTCAGTTGCTTAACCAACTGAGCCACCCAGGTGCCCCCAAAATTGTTCTTTTGTAAAAATGAGAAAAATTATTAATAAGCGATTAATCAAATAGCATAAACAGAATTAAACAACCTCCATGGTAATTTTTTAAAAATAAGAATTAAAGCAACAGTATTTAAAACACCAATTATTTAACAGAAACATCAAAACATATCTTTATAACTCTCTGGAATTTTTCTAAAGTCACAGTGAATTTTTTGAACCTTTAATATGCTGAAAGCTAACTGTAAGTCAAAGACAGTAGTCAGCTCTTCCTCATTCTAACCTCCTTTCATCCTTTCACAAGAAGTAATATAATGCTGTGCTTCCTGGGTACTATAAAAGGAAATCATCATGGGGTTGGCAGAAATAAACACTAACAAGAAACTACATTCATGGTCACTTTCAGACCAAACACACTATTTTTTTTTTTTGGCTCCACTTCTGCCTATTGATAGGATGCCCTGATCCTAACAACAAATCTCAACTACAAAATCCTAACTCATCTTACACAACCACAGGGCAATCTAAAATATAAGGAAATACAGCAGAGTTTGTACGATGAAACTTGAACATTGGTTCACGTGTGAAAAGCGTGAGTTTTAAGCAGGCAAAAGGAAGTTAGCTAAAATTTGCTAAAGGCTTTGTTTGGGTGACTATGAGAGTACAGGATCCCTGGAAATGAAAGGCATGGAGAATATAACTTGCACCCCCTTCTCAGACACTCCTCTTGCAAAACTCCCAACAGGCGCTCATGAGTAAGACTGGGCAGGAGATCAGAAAAAACTTTCTTTCCAGATGATGGCCTGGAGAACAGGAGAAGTTTTCTCCAAGGTGAGGTGCCCTCAGTGCACCGGGCACCTCACCAAAAGACACAATACAGTTGCAAGAAAAGAAAAAGAAAACAAAACACTCTACCCCTGGGGGAAGGATAGCAGAACAATGACTAAGCAATTCCCTCATTCACCTTAGACTCAAAATTTAAGGAGGCACCAAAAAAGCTCAGTAATCAAGACAAATAACCTTGTAATTGAATATTCTAAAAAAGAAAAATTAATTCAAGCAAAAAAAATATCTAGTATTAAAGTTTCTTTCCTTTTGTTGCAGGATCTGATGTAACCTGGCATGACCCAGTTACCATTATTTAAAATCTCCTATTTTCTTCATGTGGGTCATAAAATAAACAGCAATAAACTTAAAAATTCACATCACACAAGGTATGCTGATGATGAGAGAATTAAACTAGAAATCAGTAACATAGATAATCAGAATATCTCCCAAATATTTGGAAATTAAATTAAACTCTGTAACAACAAAAAAAGAACAAAAATAAACCAACAAAAAAAAATACCTACAGGTCAAAGAGTACTTCCATAAAGCAAATTAGAAAATACTCTGAAATGAATGAAAATGAAAACACAACAGGTAACAATATTTACAAGATTAAAAAAAATGCAGTGCTTACAGGGAAACTTGTAGCATTAAAACGCTGATAATATTATAAAAGGAAGGTCTTGATTAAATTCTTAAGAATACATCTTAAGACACTAAAAACAGGGGCGCCTGGGTGGCTCAGTTGGTTAAGCAACTGCCTTCAGCTCAGGGGATCGAGTTCCGCATCAGGCTCCCAGCTCCACAGGGAGTCTGTTCCTCCCTCTGACCTTTTCCCCTCTCATGCTCTCTCTCACTCTCTCTGAAATAAAAAATTAAAATCTTAAAAAAAAAAAAAAAAGACACTAAAAACAGTAGAGCAAATTAAAGCAAACCCAAAAAGAGTAAAAAAGAGCAGAAATCAATTGAAACAGAAAAAAATAAGTGAAACCGGGGATGATTTTGGAGGGGATATTATGAATAACTTTATGTCCATAAATTCAACAAACTAGATAAAAATGGACAAATTCCTTGAAACAAACTGCCAAACTCACTCAAGAAGGAAATATTGTGAATAGTTATGTATTTATAAAAGAACTTAAGAGTTAAAAATTCTAACAAAGAAAACTCCAAGCCTAGATGGTTTTCCTGACAAATAATGTCAAACATTTAATGAAGAATATCAATTCTATACAAACTTTTCCCAAAAGCAGAGGAGGGGTGAACACTTTCCAACTTATTTTATGAGACAAGAATTATTAAATCAGATGAAATACTACAAAAGAAAACAATGGACCAGTATGCCTTATAAACAAAACCAGATCAGTCCAGGTATGAATACCCTTACAACAACAGACATAATCTTTTAAATTAAAAGATCACCTGTTTTGCACAGTTCCTCATTCTTGGAAGCATATAAATTTCTTCAAGTTCCTTTTGTCTTTCTTCCTCTTCTAATCGTCTTCTTTGATCTTCTGGAATTATTTCTTCCCAATTCTTTGAATTTCTTTCTGGTTCCAACTCAATGTCATCCTCATCCATATTTGAAAAGTTGGCAACCTTAAATTCCAGAATTTTAACAGAACAGGAATTAAATAAAAACTCATCTTGAAATTATATTTTGCATTTTAGGGAAGAGGAAGTGACATACCAGAATAAGGCAATAAAACCGAAATATCCTCAGGATAATGAATATGACTATGGATTAAACCAAAAATGACTGCTAAACTATCTATATTCTTTATTAGTTCTTTATTATTTGTTATTTTTAATTAGGTCAAAGTAGAATAAACCAAAAGACTTCTAGAATGATTCTTTTTTGTCCTGCTGCTCAACAAAATCAGCTGACAGACCAACAATATAATTTATAGTAACATGTTAAATCATCTTTTGCAGAAAATAGCACACCAGTCCACTAAGTACAAAGTACTATAAAACAAACCAATATTCTTATTTTTATAATCATAAAAAGTAGTACAAAGAGTTACTGAAAGACACAAAGAACTCTGGGTCCTTAGATAACCCAAGGTTATCTTGGGCTCCTGGTTTCTTCAATTTTAAAAAAAAGGGATAGAATAGAGCTCACTAACTTTTGGGAAGATTAAATAATACACTGAAGGAACTATGAAGACTGTTACACAGAAGGGATTCATTAAAGCTAACTGCCAATAGTGGCACATAAAACTTACAAAAACTGGATGAAAAAAACCCATGCTTATCCTGTTAAGAAATGATACTACAAATAGTGTTCATCCTTTCATGTCTTTATTTATTTTAAAGATTTATTTGAGAGAGAGAGAGAATGCAATAAATATTTGCTGAATGAACAAATGACACAAACTGAACTGCTCTCCTTAGAACCCTCAGTTCATGGGAAAAGGCTATCGAGGAACCTGCTTCTTTACACTAAACAACTGGCATACAACTTACTCTATGAGGTTGGCTGACTTATTCTGCTTTAGGACTCCTTGCAACCTTTTAGCCCTTACCAGACCAGGGGTATTTATAAGTACTAAGAGGAGCTCATTGCTTACATGGACTGATTAACTTGAGTTTTCTTAGGTGTGACAATGCTTAACTTAATCTAATGTCAAAAACTGCTCCAACAAACATTAGCGAAAATGCTAATTAGCTTCTGTCATAGAAATCTCCATTAGAGACCATGTTCAGTTATTTACCCAAACATCTGAGGATGTGCTATTTGCCAAGCACTTTTTTAGAAGCTAATAAGAATAAGAGCCCTCTTCATTCCACTAAATGTACCTATTCATAAATGATTTGGTCCTTTTCAAAATAAGTTGCTACTGGTTTGTCAGAATAAGGGAGAAAAATTTTCATACACATAGCAAATTTTAAGACAAAAATCTTAAGAAATTATGCTGATTGTGATTAAAGAGATTAATAAAACACGAAATGACAAAAAATAATCACTCCCTCTCAATTTAGATAATTTGAAGGAAAAATTAAAAAGAAAGAAAATCTACCTTGAACTGGGAAAGCAACTCATCTCCTACAGTTAAAGGGCCTGGTTCGTTTTCATGAGTTTCAGCCCTCTTCAAGATTTCATCTATATCCATTTCCTATAATTAGAAAGAAATCTTTAAGTATACTTTAATATATTTTGAAGTAAATGCAGAATGTCTATACCTATATATGAGGTATAAACTTATACCTCATAAGTTTAAAGAAATGGCACATTTTGAGGAAAGTTTTTTTTTACCTGGGGCTCTTGTTCTTCTCCTTCAGGTTCCTTAAAAAGTTCCTCAGCGCCAAACTTTAAAATGGCTGATAATTCTTCTTTGTTGAAAGGAGTAGAACTAAATAAAGAAAATAAATAAAAATGCTTAATAGTAACAGCTAACAATTTAGTACTTACACTGCACTTTCATTCATTATTGACACAGTCAACTTTACATAAGTTATATGACAGAGTTAGGTGAAGTACTATAAGCTCACCTATTTTAAAAGATAAGAACTTGAAACCTGGAAATTAAAGGAATTTCTCCCAAGATTTATAAAACTTGAGTGGTGAAATCAGTACTGAATGTATGCTTTTGATTAAAAATTACCCCAGTGCTTAAAAAATTGAAGAATTATAATACTAAATATGATACATCAAAGATTATAGCATGTAACATTTCAGGAAAATGAGTGTAGAATGAGTCTACAAAACTTTTTTTTTTTTTTTTTTTTTTTTTTTTAACTATTAAAGTAACTACCAGGGCACCTGGGTGGCTCAGCTGGTTAAGCATCTCCCTTTGGCTCACGTCATGAACTAAGGGTTCTGGGATACAACCCCGTGTCATCAGGCTCTCTGCTCAGTGGGAAGTCTGCTTCTCCCTCTGCCTCTCTTCTCCCCTGCCCCAGACTCATGTTCTCGCTAACAAAAAACTCTTTAAAAAAAAAAAAAATTAAAGTGACTACCTTGAGGGGGCAGAACCTGTATGTAGTACTGTCTTCCCAGTTGTGTCCATTCTCTGAATTACAAGGTGATCTAAAACCATCTTCTTTTTGGCCCTTTCAAGTATATCCTCTTCAACTGATCCCTTCGTAACTAGACGATAAATATTCACCTGTAAAGATACACATGATGAAACATAAAATGTAGTAAAAGGGATTCACTTGCTAATGAACACCCAAATACTCTACGTAGAGGGAAGCTCATCCTACATGAAATTTTCACTGGTCAAAATAAAAATAAAAAAAATACCAATATATATAAAAGCTAAACTTTTTCAATTTAAAGATTATTTTGAGGCTATGTCCTTCTTACATTTTGGTTAGGAGATCTTATTTGCTTATTTTTCTTTTTTAAAAGCAATGGCAGGGGCACCTGGGTGGCTCAGTGGGTTAAAGCCTCTGCCTTCGACTCAGGTCATGATCTCAGGGTCCTGGGATTAAGCCCCACATCAGGCTCTCTGCTCACCACGGAGCCTGCTTCCTGCCCCCCTCTCTACAGCTACTTGTGATCTCTCTCTCTCTCAAATAAATAAAATCTTTAAAAAATATATTAAAAAAAAAAAGCCATGACAGTAAATTTTAAATTATTTTTTAGCTGAAAAAAAAAGTGGGAAAAAGTGGTAAACATATGACAACTTGCATCAGTTATGTTAATTCTGATTAATGTTTCATATTCCATATAATCTAAAATTCTGTGAACCATTTCCCAGGTTAATGATGAGACCCTGTCATAAGACAAAGCTTTCCAAAACAGACAAAAATTGATATGTAGATATTTTGCCCTATTTCTCAAGATCAGCAGTTCTATATAAACAGTAGCACCACATACGGATATTCTGAAAATTTATGGGGACATTTTCATAGTTTTTTAAATTATCAGGTGGGTTTACCAGTACTTAAGAGCACAGGGACTGGGGATATTAGACATTCTGCATTAAACTGGACATTCAGGCACAAAGAAAAAGTATCTTGAGTCTTTCAAGTCTAATAAATGATTTTTAAAACTTTTTAAATTATTTTGAGTCTAAATTCAAATTCCATTTTAAGGTGAACAATAAGAGTTTTAATGAAGTTCTAATACATACACTTTTTTTCCAGCATTTTAACTACTGCATAAATTAGATAATAGGGCATCATTTTATTTAGATCTCTGTCAAAAGTTATTTCCAAATGTGTATAGTATTGGTGTCACCAATAAAAATCATCTGTATTACTTATACTCATTTTGTAGTTGTTGCATATAAATATTTAATGAGATATGAAATACCTTGTTGTCAGATTTAGAACCAAATACTAGTAAAACCACAGGCACGTGCATGATTTCACATATATGTGGAATTTGAAAAAACTAAATAAATGATCATAAGGGAAAAGAGAAACAAACCAAGAAACAGACTCTTGACAACAGAAAACAAATTGATGGTTACCACCTTGGGGATGTGGGTTGGGCATTAAACAGGTGATGGGGATTACGGAGGGCCCCTGTTATAAGGCGTACCATGTGTTGTATGGAAAAGTTCAAGCACTATAATGTACACTTGAAACTAATAATATACTGCATGTTAACTGGAATTTAAATAAAAATTTTAAAATAAACAAAAAACACCCAGGAACAGGAAGCAATCTGAAATAATAATAATGAAATAATAAAGAATACAGCTGAATAATCATTAATAAAAATATGTATCCATATTTATATATTTTAAATGTGTTAAATGATAAATTATATTTAAAAATAGTTATGTTTACATCACATTTATTTTTTAAAAATTTTATAACATAGGGACCCCTGGGTGGCTCAGTTGGTTAAGCGGCTGCCTTCGGCTCAGGTCATGATCCCAGCGTCCTGGGATCGAGTCCCACATCGGGCTCCTTGCTCAGCAGGGAGCCTGCTTCTCCCTCTGCCTCTGCCTGCCACTCTGTCTGCTTGTGCTCGCTGCCGCTCTCTCTCCAACAAATAAATAAATAAATAATCTTAAAAAAAAAAAGTTTTATAACATAAATGTAAGAAATCTGTTACCATTATTTTATGATCTTATACAGATATTCTTCTCAGAGGTCTACCATGCAACTTTCTATAGTATTTTATCTAACTGGTTCTTCTAATGTATCCTTTAATTTCTATCACCTATTGGAAAATGTGATAGCTAGCCTTTAAGTAGTATAAATGGAATGAGTCCAACCATGTGTTAAGGATTTCAATACAGGAAGGTTTAGTGCAATTAACCACTACGTCCTATTTCATTCATAAAACAGGCCTAATTTGACTATTCACAAGGTCCAGCTCACTTGTATGATTACCTTACTTCCTCAACATCTCCTCTCTGACAGTCTGTAATTTATCTTGGCATGCTATTATCCCTACTTCAAGTGCACCTCTCTTTATAATGTGTAAGTAAGTGTTATGACCTAATTTTAATATTAATTTCTATTCTCTTATGCACCAACATAACCCTGGATCTTTCCTTCCTTTGTACTTCCAATGGAAAATGAGTCCTGCTCTTATTTTCCTATATATGTAGTTCTATATATTAAAATATGTATTTTTTAAAAAGGTTTTGGGGTGTTGGTTTTTTTTTCTACCTAAGTTGCTATTAGGGCACTCAAATTATTTTCAAACTCAGGCATTCAATTCAAGGAAAAGGAGGTGCTAAAAACACCTGATTTAAAAAGTAGTCACTGATGATGTTAAGAACCACTACTGTAAATATAAGCTTTCAGTTAGGGGTATGCAATATTGTTCCAGAGTATAAAAAATTACAGAAAGAAGCATAATGTATTTCTGATCAGAGCTTTATGAGAATTATTTGGGCAAAATATTTTTTCAATTTAAAATTATGGACATATTTTTCAGTAGAAAGAATGAAATCTTAAAAAGGTAGCATAAATGTGCCCATAAGTCTTTCTGTTGTTTCTTATCTCCTGCTTTGGAGAAGTTTGAGAAGCACTACTCTAGATGGAGGTAAATGAATTAAAATACAAAGACCAAGGCATCAGAATGATGACAGGTGGTTTTTCTCAAGGCCTATTATAACAGTGTCAGAAAGCTGTACAAAAACTATAAAATCAGAATGGCTTTTTTGCAATCTTATAGGCAAATGGATAAAATACAGGTTAAGAAAGAAATAGCAATATACTAAAGAAAATCTCTTTCAATAGTTAAAATAAAAACATTTTAAAGTTTCTGTTTTGAATGAAAAACATTGGTACTCTATAGCTGTAAACAAACTGTATGATTAAAAGAGAGTACATAATTCTATTTTGGCACAGTTACTTTAATTCTGTCAGACCTTCTTTTGGTAAATCTGAGTTCCTTAGTATTTTACATGTTAAAGAGCAACATGACTGTGTTCCAGTGACTTGACCAGGAAGATAAACCAAAATCACTTCCAAACACTGATGATCATAAAAAAAGAATACAAAAGTAAAATTAAAGAAAAGAAAAATACCTGTTTCTTCTGCCCAATTCGATGAGCTCTAGCCTGTGCCTGAAGATCATTTTGTGGATTCCAATCAGAATCAAATATAACAACAGTGTCAGCAGAGGCTAAATTAATTCCCAGGCCTCCAGCTCTTGTGGAAAGTAAAAAGCAGAAATCCTGTAAGGGATTATAAATAGGCTCAATTTTAAATTCTTCTAAACTGTGACTATGAATAATTAATTAGAGAATTTTATAATTGATTTTTTTGAATTAAGAAGTATTTCACCAATAAAACTAAAAAGTACTAAAAAATACTAAAATACAAAAACCTCTAGCAAAACCAATCAACAAGACTCCTAAATACAAATATACATGGGAATAATATACACCAAATTTTAAAAATTCTAAATGCAAGTGGGCTAACTTATTCTGAATCAAGTTAACTGCCCTATGCTGAAATAGTATTGAAAAGAAAGGGTAAAATTCTTCAGATTTAACACAGAATATTGATTTTTAAAACCTCACAAAGCAAAACTGGGTAACAATAAGATTAAGAAAAAAAAAAAAGCACATTAAAAAAAGCACATACAACTAAAATAGTGATTAAAATAATTCACAATTTTAAAAGCATTCATACCTCTGATCCTTCAGCATTAAAATGATCTAGAGCTTGTTTTCTCAGTTCCCCTTTTATTGATCCATCTAATCTCTAGAAAGAACACAGTAAAATACTGCATATAACCAAATCAAATATTTAAAAATGATATTAAAATCAACAAGATTAAAATCATTGATACTTAATCAATGAAATTAAAGTATGAAAAGGCTGTACTGTTTTTGCTAAGACTGTAACAGAGTATAAGGTACCTAAGAGGCAAGAAGACAATGTCCAGGCATTTTGTCTCTCAAGTCTGTGCGCTTAACCACTGAACTATTTCCCCAGATTATAACAGTAAGTAATGGCAATGGCTATCATTTCACCTGAGTCTCAGGTGTAAGAAATACATTTTACATATGAATGAGTACGCAGCTGTGTACCCAAGGCAAGTTACATGAAAACAAAGTACCACAATATACTCTCATATATTAAAATCTATTTCACTTTTTCAAAATGTTGGTACAACTCATTAAACTGATTCCAAGATCCATTAATTGGTTACAGACCACAGTTTTATAAATGCTGATTAAGTCCAGCGTGGTTACTGGACCAACAGCCATCAATGTCACCTGAGAACTTAGAAATGCAAACTTTTGAGCCCCATCCCAGATCTACTGAATCAGAAACTCTGAGAACGAGATCCAGGGACATCTGGGTGACTCAGTCGGTTAAGTGTCTGACTGTGACTCAGGTCATGATCTCAGGGTAATGGGATGGAGCCCCACACTGAGCTCTGCACTCAGTGGGAAGTCTACTTCTCACTCTCCCTCTGCCCCTCCTCCCTGCTCATATGTGCTCTCTAATAAATAAAAACTTTAAAAAAAATTTTTTTAAAAGAGAGAGAAAGGAAGGAAGGAAAGGAAGGAAGGGAGGGAGGGAGGCAAAGAAAGAGGGAGGTAGATCCATCAAAAGCCCCTGATTAAAAATGAAAGTCACTGATTTGGGGCACCACAGGTTTTAGTCAAATAGCCTGCATTTGAGTGTCTTCAGTATTCATGGGTGCCTGGACAAGTGATCTTGACTTTTTACCTTGTTCATTTCTTTCTCAGGGAATGATCATAATAGTAGTATTTCACTCATAAACTTCAGAGCATTCAGTGAGAGAACACAGTAAAAACACTTAGCTCAGTATTGGATATATACTGAGTGCTTACTAAACACTTGCTGAAAATATTTATTTTAAATAGTGCTATTTGTTTCTTTTTCATTAACAATTACAATTAGTAAACTTTTATTTTTTATTTTTTAAAAGAATTTATTTGACAGAGATCACAAGTAGGCAGAGAGGCAGGCAGAGAGAGAGAGGAGGAAGCAGGCTTCCCGCTGAGCAGAGAGCCCGATGCAGGGCTCGATCCCAGGACCCTGAGATCATGACCTGAGCTGAAGGCAGAGGCTTTAACCCACTGAGCCACCCAGGCACCCCAATTAGTAAACTTTTAAAATACAGTGGCTATATCATTTATTGAGATATAACTAAACGAACGGTAAAAATAGTTTTCTCTGGGAATTAGTCTGGGAATAAGAAGGCATTAGGGGCACAGAACTGCTGATAACAAGCACTTCTTTACTTTTTTGTTTTGTTTGACCATGTACACATACTAGTTTGACTAAAAACAACCAAGAGAGAGTTGAGGTGGGCACGGAGGGGTGATATGGAGAAATATAGTGGTAGCTGAAGGGTATAGTTTCTTTTTGAGGGGATGAAAACATTCTAAGATTATACTGTTGGCTGCCTAACCCTGTGCATATATTAAAAATCACTTAATTGTACACTTTAAATGCATGAATTGCATGGGAAGGAAATTACATCTCAATAAAGCTGTTACAAAAAACAATGATACTTTTTCCATACTTTTCCCCTAGCCTGAATGACTAGGTATTTCTCAATCATGTCCGTATCACCAAAAACCTATCCTTCAAAGCAGACATTACCAGAGTGTTAATGTTATTTTTATATGTAATTACCTGCTTAATGTCTACCTCCCACATTATGATTTAAATTCTAACAGAGCAGGGATTATGTCTATTGAGATTCATCCTTATAATTCTGCTTCTGTTTTATTTCCTGCACTAAATATATGTCAGTAACTAGTTATAGGATTGTTCACTATTTCTAGGCACTGTTCATAAAGGATTAAATAAGGATTAAACAAATTATTACAAAGTACTGAGACTAGCACCTGTCTCTTAACATTAAACATTCATGTTAGCTTCAATTATACTGAATGGATTTCAAAAAAAATATTGAATAAATGGAATATAAGACCATTTGGTCTTTAGTACCTTCTTTAGAGTCATCTATAGTTTTATTCAGCAAGCTATGTATTAGAGTAACTATGAGAACATTATTCTTCAGAATCTGTAACAGTCCAGCCATTTCGATTTGAGCACAGAAGTACAGAATTAAAATAAAAGTTAGAGAAAAGAAAAATTGCTTTGCTGCTAAATGTAAGGTCAAAAAGGAAAAAAAGGAATAATGACAAATAGAATTTTTTTCCCCCCCAGGGAGGAAGAGAGAGAGGAGAGGGCAAGGGCAGAGGGAGACGAGGAGAGACAATCTTAAGCAGGCTCCACAGGCAGTGCAGAGCCTGATTTGGGGCTCAAACTCATGACCATGAGAGGACCTGAGCCAAAATCAAGACACAGGAGCTTAATTGACTAAGCCACCAGACACCCTACAAATAGAAATTTTTAAAATAGATACAGTATCTTAGAAGTACAGTTTATATAAAAATCTATATAGAAGAATTTCAAAAGTAATTATGTAGAACAGACTCAAGAATCAGATAAATTTTTTTAAAAAATCAGATAAAATTTAAGTCAACAAAAAAGAAAAAATGAAATGCTTACTTGAAAGGGGAATTGACGATATTTCAAATATTCTGCAAGAATATCTAACATCCGCACCATTTGAGAAAAAATAAGAACTCTATTGCCTCGTTCTCTTAGACGAATCAACAGTTTGTCAAGAAGAATCAATTTTCCGCTACTACGGATTAAGTGCTAGGACACAATAAATTTAAAATGTTACAGCATGTGAAAAAATCAATCAAATTAAATAAATACTCTACTTACTGTTTCATCTTCCTTAATTATTTAAAATCAAAATGTTATGTTTTTCTAGTGGTAGAATATAGTTTATTTCAGTTTTCAAAATTTTCTAGAACCTTTGTAGGATCACTATGCCAGCTAGGATTTTCCTTGTCATTTAGCACCTAGGTTTTTGTCATGTTTTGGAGGAAAGGGGATGGGGGGAGCAGTTTCACTTTACTGGCTAGTCATTACAACTACTTCTTCAAAAATCTTTGAAAAACAATATACTGAAAGCAGCTACTAAGCAACTAAAGGTTTTAAAACAATAACAAAACATATTTGAATTTATACATATCAGTCACTGAACCTAGGACTTTAAAGCACTACTGCAGCAGGATGGCAGTTGTGCCTTCTGCATACTTCTCATCTCTCTTCCAGAAGTGACAGGAATGGTAAAACCTAAGGTTAAGATGTCTTTCTCAAGACTACCATTTGCCATATCACAAATTCAGCACATTCACTGATGTGAATTTCTGTCAATTAAGAATATATTAAGGGATTTCTGCTGGATAGACCTTGTTAGTCCATACAAAGCCATTTTTAGAAAATGATCAAAATAATAAATTGAATAAATTATCATTTTAAAGGCTTTTTTTATAAAGACTAAAAAAAATTAATTATACCATAACCAAAGAGAAATTCTAACTAAAACATTAAAGCCTTGTGTCATTCTCAGTTGTAACTGCAATAAGCATTTCTAGAATTTTGTTGTACCATAGAGTAACAATAATTTTAAAATCCTTACTTGTAAGGCCTCCTGTTTATTATAGAATTCATTATTATCTGGTGGTTTAATGAGGTAGCAATGGTTACAACATTTCTTTAGCTCCATCATAATGTTCAAAAAGCCTGAGGTACTGCCCTTGGAACCTTTGCTGAGGGCTTTGTAATTCCTAGTTAATATCCATCTGTTTAAAGAAAAAAAAATAACATAAAAATGAGGTTCAGCACAATACTTACCAGGATGAATTCTAAAATCATGAAAAAACAATCAAGCACCAAAGCAAAACTGCACCATTACAAAGTTCACAACTGGATATACAACAGACCAAACCCCATTCATAAGACTAATGAACTTCATTCATAAGATTAATGAGAACACAACACATAACTTGTTATCTGTGCAATATACAGTAAAGGCTTAATGTAGCGTATAGCGTATTCGTCCTTTTTCCCGCAAAGTTACTTCAAAAATGGATCAACTATCATCCATATTAACTTTCCTATAAATTTTATTACATTAGGCAACCAAAACATAGACATGTAAGAAACCTCATGAGCATACCTGGTTTACCCACACTGCCTTCTCTAAACTACAATTAAACAATATATATGCAACTTGTAGAAAAATTATGGGTGGTTATTTTTATCACTCCAAACTATTTATGTAACTATATAACATTTCCTTTCACCACAATATACTTTGTCTTCTACCATCTTTTATTTTCTTCCTTTCTATAAGGTTAGTCTGGGAAAGGACCTGAAATAATTTTATCACTGATATGTCTCAGAATGATATGGGGGGCCAGGGAGTGGGAATAGCTAGAGATAAAATAAGACTGGCTGTAAGGTGAAAACAAACCCAAGGGTTGGGATTTTTTTTTAATAATGTTTGAAATTTTTGTGTATGCTTGAAATTTTCCACAACACAAACCTAAAATTCATGCAAAAAAATGTTATTTCTTTTCATGTATGGCACTTACAGGTTTTACCATGAAATAAGTTTCTGAGAATCCAAATGCATGTATACAGGCAGTGCATTTTATGCAATTAAATGTTTAAATAGGTATTAGGACAAATATTACCTTTTCGTTCTTTGAAGTAGAAGTGGTATTGTATAGATTTTACATATAAATTTATCTTAAGTATGATTAATATTCCTCAACAGGGGGCCTAAAATTCTAAGTTTCTTGTTCTGGCCTCTACTTTTGTCAATTATGTAATTATCATAACTACAAAATAATGCCTTAGTATCACTAACAGTTAAGTATTATTAACACTTAGCAGAACCCTCTATATGGTAACAGAGCACAAAATAGAGAAACACAATTAATCATGAATTAGTATTAGGATACCCATGGTCTTGTACATGCCATTTAATCTCTTTGCTTCAAGAGCCTACAGAATAAACTTATTCTAAAATTCGACAATTGTTATTGTTCTAAGAACATACCGCAGGATGGGGGGACACCTCAATGAGACAAGATTAGAGGGGGTTATTTAGAGTTAAATGTCCAACATGTGGTCTGTTTACGGCTTACTTGTAATACTGTTTCTGTAAAGCACTCATTTCCATTCTTAAAATCTGTTCAACCTTGGCAGGAAGAGATTTTTCCACATCTTTTTTAACTCTGCGTAACAGAAATGGCTCAAGCTCCTTGTGGAGGCTTGCATAACCATATTCTCTGCCTTTTCCATGTTCTTCTTCAAAATCTTCCCAGGAAGAAAACCTTAAAAATGTAAGAAATGGAAGAACCACTGAAAAAAGTCACTGAATATGAGATTTTTGAAAATAGTCACATATAAACAAAATACAGACTTTCGAGAAAAGAGATCTGCTAATATTAGTCACTTCTAAGAACCATCCTTTCCAAGAAATCTGTCATTTATCCAAAGGTGAAACAAAGTTGTTCTACAAAATTATGATTATCTTTGAGTTAAAGATGTTAAATAAAATTAAAGTATTTTCAAATACAGGATTTTCACTATATTTCTCAAAGAATTTTAAAATTCTGAAAAAAAAAAAGTTTGTCATCTTGAACACGTTATCTGACCTTTATCTACTCTAGTTCTCCTCATTTAGAAAAAGGGATTGCCAGTACATTATTATTATTGCTCCTATTAAACACTAAGAAGGATACTGTTTCAGTTTTCCAAATGAATTTTATTTTGAACAAGGGTAAATGAACTTTTAATTTATTACACATGACTTAAACTTATTTACAAAACTGAAAAAAGTATTAGAAATATGAACTGTTGCATGTCACTTCCTTTTTTAATTTTCCTTCTTAAAAATCTGTGGTCTAGGGACGCCTGGGTGGCTCAGTTGGTTAAGCAGCTGCCTTCGGCTCAGGTCATGATCCCAGCGTCCTGGGATCGAGTCCCACATCGGGCTCCTTGCTCGCCAGGGAGCCTGCATCTCCCTCTGCCTCTGCTTGCCACTCTGCCTGTGCTCACTCTCTCTCTGACAAAAAAAA
Organism: Taxidea taxus jeffersonii; assembly: GCA_003697995.1. NCBI lineage: Eukaryota > Metazoa > Chordata > Mammalia > Carnivora > Mustelidae > Taxidea > Taxidea taxus. Next base: position 34,896 of record ML108064.1, read on the forward strand.
AAAAAAAAAAAAAAAATCTGTGGTCTAATGTTCTGGGGCAATAAAACTTCTTACAGACCTTATTACCTATATTAATTATTTTCCTGCTAAGCGTAACATATAAAACTAATATTAAAACTATATATCCCAACTTATCTTACTTTTCTGGCATAATGAAATGTAGCAAAGACCAGAGCTCTTTGAGGGAGTTTTGTAGAGGAGTTCCAGTAATAAGGAGACGATGATTGGACTTAAAGTCTATTAAAGTTTTATACAGAAGAGAGTCATCATTCTTTAATCGATGTGCTTCATCTACACCTATAAACGCCCAATTTAGACCTCCAAGGAATGCCTTAAAATGAACAGAACACAGTTAACATTTTAAGAGAAAAATTAAATTCAAATTACTAAACTGAGGCAAACTGAAATTAAAAGCAAACGTTTTTCAAATAAAAATTATTTTATTTCAAGATTTATTGAAATCCTCAAATAAAGTAACTCAACATGCAAAACAAAGTTCCTTCGATGATGAATTCACTCATTGGAAAACAGAGAAATGAAGTTTTTACTAGCTTACACATTCAAAAAGGAAAAAGAAAAACAACAGTATCATTAAAATAGTATCATTTAAAATTTTTCACAAAAGATTTTTAGATTAAGGCCAGCAGAGGCCTCTATTAATGTCAATTTGGAGAAAGAAAATAGTATATAAATTTGGACATGTCTTATTCCAACGTGTAGAAATAATACACTGTATGATTTTTATGAGCTGTGGATCTCCAATATATAAATGTGGGTCTCTGACTTAAAACAGAGGCAGGCCTCATTCTCCTCTTTAATGGTCGTGTAAACTAGGAGACAAGCTCATTAACCTCTTTTGAGATGGAATTTTTCTTTCCAATAAAATAGAAAGAGCAGTATCTTATAAAGTAGATGGGAATTACTTGAGATATGAACTATAAAGAACTAAATAAACAACATCTATAAAGCATTTAGTATAGTGCTTCACCCAGGGGTAGGTTAATTCTTTCAGCTATTTTCCTCCTCTTTAAAGATCTTACAAATCAACATACTATACCAAACTAGTTTTATGTAAGTCAATAGTTGGTAAACTTTTCTTGTAAAGACCCAGATGGTAAATATTTAAGCTTCTTGCAGACAAATGTGATGATCTTTTTCACATATTCTTTGTTTTTACACCATCTAAAAAGGCAAAAACCATTCTTCATTCAAAAGTTATGAAATATAAGCCAGATTTGACCCAGAGGATGTGGTCTTCTGACCCATGATTTATCTTCTCATCCTATCCACAATATATGGTAAAGCAAAAATTAATATACTCCAAACAGAAAAGCATAGGTAATACACACCTTATCCTTCAATAAAATTTCATAAGTCGTTAAAAGTATATTAAATTTTAACCGTTTGGTCTGGGGATGCATCCATTCATGAGTTCTTATCTATCAAGAAATTTTGAAGATAATTTTAAGACAAACATTAAGAAAAGCATACTTTATTTGAATATCTAAAAAAAAAATCCCTCCAAAATACAGAAAAAACTATGTTTGTTTACATATAAAATTATTTTAATTCTTAACACGGTCCAACAAGCTACAATCATCTTACTTATAAAAACATAAGCAGCACAGCATTTCAAACCCTATAAAAGTAAAGCAGACACATTTTTAATACACACTTTCCACTGAAGGAAGTTCTCATTTAATAAAACATAAGTGATTAATTCATTTTATAATGTAGCATTTATGGATGAGATATAATATCCAGGTCTGCTTCACAATATTTAGAAGGAAAGTACTCTGTAGAGGTACAGATCAAACAAAACTGGCAAAGCATTAAAACTGTGAAGATGGAGATGGACACGCAGAGATTTATTATACTCTTCTGTCTGCTTTCATGTATATTTGAAACTTTCTATAAGAAATTAGAAAAATATATTTATTACATAAAGTAACACTCAGCTAAAAACTGTCTTTTGTTACAGCCAATTGTACTGAATACTTTGTGGCAAGCTTTACACTAGAAACTAAGACTATAAAGATAAGTATGTCTAGATTTCTAAATTTGTGAAGAAACAACTTACCATATTTCTGCTGTTAATGTCACCTAAATAAACCACGGCATTCATTTGAGAAGCCCATGTCTGAATTTCCCTTTGCCAGGAAGTAAGAGTGGAAAGTGGTACCACTAACAGAAAAGGTCCATATAATTGATGTTCATGAAACAAATAGTTCAGAAATGAGATCGTCTGTATTGTTTTTCCAAGGCCCATTTCATCAGCAAGGATGCAACTATTTCCTCTACAAAATTAAGAACAAAAATTATGTATGTAATAGATTCAAATTTATACTCTGGTTTCTCTTCAGATCGTATAAATCTTTCGCCTTTCACAAAATTATAAAGAAACCTTTTCACATAACCCACATACAAATTTAAAGTTAAAATTAATCTGAAAGGTATACAAATATACCACTTTTATTAGCTATCAATAATAAGTAAATGCCTCTGTAATACTATGAGAGAAGTACACAAAGTTTACCATTTTAGTCCAAAGGAAGCTTAAAGGATAACAATAGTATGAGGTAGTGCAGCACTTAAACAGGTTAAACTCAAACTCCACTGGATTTTCTTCTTAGTATTAATAAGTATTACTTATATCCTAAGGAAATTCAAAAGCCTGCACATAAATGCCAAATGGTCTTTATCCTTGATATTGGTGTAAATCTTTTCCAAATCCTGTATTTGTAAAACTCGTATGCCCTCAAATTAAACAGACAGTTCAAAATATACTTACTTGCACCAAGAGTGAGCAAGCCAATTTAAACCATTCAGTTGATAATCTCTTAATTCTAAACTCTCATGTCCTCCAATATAGGATGGTTGCTTCTTTAGGGCTACAAATCTTGGCCTTTGTTTTAATACCTTTAGTAGAAATAAATGTAGTAAGGAGAGCTATCAAATGTGAGAATTTTTGAAGATCAAAATCTTAGCTTTTACCATAAATTCTGAAATTTTATCTCAAATTTCAGGCTCAGAAATTCCATGACTCAAAATCTCAAGATTCATTCAAATAAGTCTGTATTCTCTTACTGTAACAACAATGTACAGTGAAATATTTAGCCCTCTTTTTTGGACAAAAAAATGACAGAAATAAGTAAGTTCTACTGATATACTTCAGTCTTACACAGTTCACAAGATAGAGCTATCTTAAATTCATTCGTTTAACTGCTGGTGCAGCCCTGACCTAGAAATAAACCATACAACTGGTTTAACTTTCTGATTTCTAAATTACCATTATCAGTTTAATTCAATCTTAAAGTAAGAAAACAATTTCTAGTAGTATACAGACCCTCAAAACTATTGTTAATAATGCCTCTAAGTATAAAAATCTTTTATTAGGCAAGGTAGTCCTAGGTACTACTTCTTTTCTTATGGGTACGTCCCTCTTTTCTTTCCCACCTTCAGAGAAAATATTCAATACCTTTTAAAGCAAGCATATATATCTATTTTCTAGGGAATTTCCCTTATTTGGTCTCCCCAAGACACTCCTCAGAACTACTGCCGCCAATTTATCACCTTCCTGACAGTTTCACTCATCAAGGCTAAAAGACAGCACCACATCTAAGACCACATAGCAATCACCAGAACACTCTTAGCTCTAAGATCTATCAACCAAGAAGTTCCTTCTCTTAGCCTCTCTGAAATCAGGATCCAACTCTCATTTGGGCTTGTAATATTTATGATGTGTAAATACTATTTTCAATTAGTTAAAAATTCAAACAATACTCACTTTGCAATCTTTAAAAGGAGTGGTTTTTGATTGATTCCTGCTAAAATACTCATCTATGCATGCTTGAAACTTTTTGGAAATTAGAGCTCCATCCTCCCAGCTGCACTCTGAGTATGGAAGGCCCTGCCATTTACAGTAATAATCAGGATAACCAGCTGCTGACTTCTGATTGGAATGAGCTGTGAGATAAATCAGATATTTATTTATTTTCACACTGAATCTTATCCAAGGACTAATCTTTGGTAAAAAACTACATAAGCAAAAATCAGTCATCTGGTTTACATTGCCCTATTACAGTAAGACTAAACTACTGTATTTGATGTGTAAGCAGTAAATTTACATTTTTTTCAGATCAAGCATGGAAAGATAAAAGTTCAGTGAGAATCATTTATTACTAACCAATTATTCGTTCCACTATTTGATACTGTTTGTGTAGATCATCTGTAAGTTCTTGCTGGCAATTATAATATTCCACGTCTTCTGGAGAAGCATTTTTCAACCTGAAAGATTATTAATCCACAAATAGACTTCAAAATCTCCCCTAAATAACCATTCCCCCATACTATCTGTAGCACAAAATCTCCCATTTGCCACTTATCATGTGAGTCAGCTGAATAATGAAGAAACTGAAATAGAAATAAAGTGAAGCATCATTAATTTTTAATTTTAAAAATGTATAATTTATAACATATATGAGACACATTCTACAAGATTATCATTAATGAGAAGTTCAGGCATGGCTATTCCCAAAAAGTTTTACCTTCAAATACAATTTAAATCTATATAAATAGTTATTTTAGGTTATTGCATTTTTTTTTTAAGATTTATTTATTTGACAGAGTGAGCACAAGCAGGAGGAGTGGGAGAGGGAAAAGCAGGCTCCCCGCTGAGCAAGGAGCCTGATGAGGGGCTGTATCCCAGGACCCTGGGATTATGTCCTGAGCTGAAGGCAGACACTTAACTGACTGAACCATCTAGGCATCCTTTGGGTTATTGGACTCTTGACTATGTATTCCTTATTAACAAAAACCTTAGTAATCATCTTTGAACTGTTAAACAATTAAATATAATATCAAACATATTTACCATCTTTTTGTTTCCTGATCTTTTTTCTTATAATTATCCAATTTTTTCATTCCTCTAACATTCTGCTGCTTAAGGGTTTCTTCTGTCTCCCAAGTATTGTGAATATGGGACCATCCTTTCCATTTAATCAAATACTGGATCTCGCCCGGTTCCTTGTTTTTTTCAAATCCTGCATTTGGGTCACCATCTGCTTCAACTGCATAGATGGTTGTAGTAGCACCAGTAGCTGAAAAAGAAAACACAATACGTTCCATGTAATTCTGTTACAAGATCATTTCCTTCAATTCAAAGTTCAAGAATATGAATAAAAATATGCTTTTAAATAAGTAAAGAATCAGCGTAAAGAATGTAAGGATAGGGGCGCCTGGGTGGCTCAGTCGTTAAGCGTCTGCCTTCGGCTCGGGTCATGGTCCCAGGGTCCTGGGATCGAGCCCCGCGTCGGGCTCCCTGCTCAGTTGGAAGCCTGCTTCTGACTTTCCCACTCCTCCTGCCTGTGTTCCCTCTCTCACTGTGTCTCTCCCTATCAAATAAATAAAATATTTAAAAAAAAAAAAAAAAAGAATGTAAGGATAATTGTATTACACATACATAAAAGAAACTCCAAATTTTAGAATGGAAAGATTATCTAATTTAATCCCCTCAGTTTTAAAATTAGAAAAAACAAGGTCAAAAAAGAGTGGCACACCTAAAGTCATATAGCAATTTATAATAACCAATGACTGGCTGCCTGATAACTGGAAATAAAATACGAAAAATCATCTTTAAAAACTCCAAAATCATTATGTTGGAGATATCTGTACCCTCATGTACAATGCAGCATTATTTACAACAGCGAAGACATGGAAACAACCTAAGTATCCCCTCAACAGATAAAGAAAATGTGGTACTCATATATAATGGAATACTATATAGCCACAAAAAGAAGGAAATCCTGCCATTTGCAACAATGTGGATGAATTTGAAGATATTACACTAAATGAAATAAGTGAGAGTAAGACAAATACCATATGATCTCACTTACATATGGAATCTAAAACAAAAACCTCACAGGAAAAGAGATCATCAGATCTGTAGTTACCTGGGGCAGCCAGCATTTGTGTGTGGTGGTTAATAATGTAGATGTATACAAACTTCCAGTTTTAAGTTAAGTATTGTAGATGTAATGTACAACATAATGACCACAGTTAACACTGTTCTACAGTTTATTTGAAACCTACTCAAAGGGTAGATTTATTTAAAAGTTATCATAAAGAAAAAAAATTTTCTCTTTTTCTCCCTCTTATTCTATCTATATGAGATGATGGATAAATATAAACTAAACTATTTGTGGAAATAATTTTGCAATGTATGCAAGTCATGCTGTTAATCTTAAATTTATACATTGTATGTCGTATCTCAATAAAACAAAACAAAATGCATGTCAAGATAACTAAAAATAACCTACAGTTTAGAGATGAAAGAAAAAACATTTAAAAATAACCAAACTATTTGTGAAACTGAAAGTACCTAAATAACAACCATTATTTAGGTATGACAACAGAAAAACTGAAATACATAGTTTATAAGAATTTTTCTAATTATCTGCAATGAACAAAGTCAGGTTAAATGGATTATTCTGGGGGAAGAAAATATTCAGGCTAAGCAAAGTACATATTTTTAACAAGTATAACAGATGAAAAGCCACCCTCTTTGCTTTCAAAACTGAAATAACTTCAAGAAATACTTTGTTTACTTTAGTAAATATTACTGAAACAACCAAACAATAAATTTTTTTAAAGAAAATACCTCCTTTTCTCCCAATCCGACAATCCATAAAACGTTCTATTGTTTCAAATTCCTCTTCCTCAGGTTGAGGAACATCCTCTCCACAGACCTCCAGTAGATCATCAGAATCTGTTTTCATTTCTTCATCTTCTTTATAGCTAACATTTACAGTTGCCTGGCGACGAGAACTTCTTTTATCATTATCATAATCTTCTTCATCATCTTCCTCCTCAGATGAATCAATCTGTCTCTTTTTTTGTCCAAGAATTTTCTTCCCATTTTTTGCCTTAGATCTAGGTAGGGAACACCAGGAGATAGAGGTGTTTTACAGAAACACTAGCATATAAAACAAGATGCGAGACACTATATACAAAAAGAGTACCTTCTGTAACCAACAATTTTCAGAATCAAATTGAAAACATATTATACTTACCTATTTTGAGGTTTTCTGCTTTTAACTTTGTTTTTTGGCTCATAATCAGATTCTGTTTCATCACAACTGCTTTTATCTCTTTCTTCTTCAGATTCTGAATCTGAACCAGACTGAGATGGAGATCCTGACCCAGACATCTGCCAATCTTCACTGTATATAGAATATATAAAGTATGTTTGTTTATCCTTACATTGTATAGCAAATTTTATCTCTGATAAAAGTACAAAAAAAAAAAATCAAACTGAACTACATTTCAGTTACTATAAAAAAAACTGTTGCTTTTACCCACACTAACACATTAACATGTGAGTAGAGTAAAAAAATGCTGGAAAGTATTCTTCACAGATTTCTCCCATAATTGCAGTTTTGTTAATCATTTAGTTACACTTCAATGAATGGCAAATAAGGAAATGTTATTCTGATTATCTCTGTGGATGAAAACATAGTATGCTATTTAAAGATCATAAAGAATTACAGGGTTTAATTTTGAAAATCTTGTATAATTATATTTGCCCTCTCTAAAAAAAAGATTCTAATCCCTTTCATTTTAATTTTCTGAAGACTATGATTTTTAAAAATATACACTCTGAAACTGATTTTTAAAGTAGTACATGTTCATTAAGAAGCCTAAAATACAGTATAGAAAAATGTATATAAAAAAAATCAGTCCATTTTAACCAACAGTCAATGATCAGCTTAGATTTATTGCTATTTTTAGTCTACTCAGTCTATTTAATTCTAATACACATATAGAGAAAAATTACTGGCTGTACATGTTAATATTCTACTATAATATAAACTTCAAATGGAAGATACATATTAAATTCTTAATATATACACCATATCCTCTCTCACAGCTACTGCTTCTACTCCATTCCTCTGTACCTCTTGTATCAATTATAACATTGTCAAGAGTTACATAAGTAAGCACATATGCTAAAATCTGGTTTATGATAAAAACATGAGAAGCAATTTTTTTATCTTGAGATCTTTTTAGAGCTTGCACATTAGAAGTAGCAATATGTAGAATATATGAGTGTCTCCAATTCACTATTTTTTAGAACACAAATTATAGTGATTTTTATATCTAACCAAGTCTACCCATCATCCCAAATCATTAGATTTTTAAAAATTATTTGGCTGCACCTCTGCTAAGTTTACAAACTACTAACTCAGTGGAAGAGTTTATAGAGCTGATGAGACACAGTAGCTGAAAATGTACCTCATAAAGTAAAAGACAGATCTGAGAAAATTAGCCAGAATGTAGCACAGAAATAAAGGGATAGAAAAACATGATACAGTAAGATTAATGAAGACGGATGATCCAGTAGATATATATAGTAGATATAATCCAATATGACTGATATATATCAATAAGAGTACCAGAGAGATTTATAGGGTAAGAAAATACCCAGAAAACAGGAATCTTCACATTAAAGATATATAAAATGAGTGAATAAAGTGGAATAAATAAATAACAAATCCAGAGCCAGATACACCAAAGTGAAACTACAGAATATTCAAGACAAACAGAAAAATAAGACCTAAGACAATGGAATAATATTTCTGACAAAATGAAAGAGAAAAAAAATCAGACCATCTAAGTAACTGAACTGAGAATCTGAAGTACTCTTAAACACCTTCTAGGTCAGTATATTTAGGAAATTATAGTGAGTTTCTAAATGAATTCTACAGAGAAGGTAAATTTCACATGCAGATGAATAGTAAGATAGCTATTAACATAAATTAACAGAATTACCCAAATTTCCACTGGTCCCTACACTTCTACATAGTTTTCCCAAGTTATTAAGATTTTCTGATATTATGACCAAGTAGAACTCTGGAATTTAAAAATACAAAGGAGAGAGGGGTTATAGAAGATAAACAAGTGGCACAAAAACTCAAGTCCTCAGAGAAAGATGGATATTAAAGATTAATAGTTTAAATTAACCTAATAATATGCCATGAACCAAGAATTTATATAAGTCTACTTTTGACAATTTTTCATAAAGATAACAAACACAACATCAAAAGGTCTTCCTGATACGACAATGATTGGCTGAACAAAATGACATACTCTTTATGTTTTTTCCTTTTGACCTCATTCGATGAGTCATCAGAATCTTCACTGCTGGAGGAATCCTACAAAGAAAAAACAAAGCTAATATTATTAATGATTAGAATTTGACCATGGCATCAAATTTTTGCTTGTCATACTATTTAACATTTACCTTGCTAATAACACTAACTATATATATATATATATATAAAACCATGTTGTTATATTTGTACCATTAGCAAATAAAGTTAATTAATAGCATCTTTATTACAAGTTTATAACACAGCCACTGAAATTAGGTAAATATCACAATGTTAGCATTTTGTGTAACACATTAAAATCTACCACCTCTAGAAACCATTATTCTTGCCTAGTACGGTCTCAAAGAGGAATTGTTAATTGTTGGTATATTCAAATTTGGATTTTTTAAAAAGATTTTATTTATTTATTTGACAAGAGATAGAGATCACAAGTAGGCAGAGAGGCAGGCAGAGAGAGGGAAGCAGGTTCCCCACTGAGCAGAGAGCCTGATGCGGGGCTCGATCCCAGGACCCTGGGACCATGACATGAGCCGAAGGCACAGGCTTAACCCACTGAGCCACCCAGGCGCCCCCCAAATTTGGATTTAATATATTAATATTAAATAGTAAATATACATTTTATATTTATAAATATATAGCTGCATTATATATGGTAAAAATATATAAACATATATTTAATAAAATATATTAAAATAAAAACACCCCATGAGAGAGTTTTTGATAGTTCTTTCTGAATGTTTCTGCACAAACACACATGCTGGTGTACTTACGTGTGCACAGGAACTATACTGTTTATATCTACAGCCTATTCTTTTAAAAAGATGTGACTTATTCATATTCTATACAAATGATTTAATAGACATGTTTGTCTGTATATTTTCATAGTATTCACATTTAGTTTATTTCTAGTTTTGCTGTGATAAGCAAATGTATACATCTCTGTTATTTGTTTGGATTAATTCCTAAAAGTGGAATTACTGGATAATAACATATGTATATTTCAAGGCTCTTGATACACATACTTACACATACTTATTTCCTCATCCTTTCAAAACACTGTAATAATTTCATAAATACCTAAACCTAGTTAAATGATTGGGCATAATATCTACTTTTAAAATAATGGTTTCCTTTTATTTACTTATTTGACAGAGAGACACAGCAAGAACGGAAGACAAACGGAGAGTGGGAGCAGGAGAACCAGGGTTCCTGCTGAGCAGGGAGAGAACCTGAGGCAGGGCTTGATCCCAGGGCCCTGGGATCATGCCCTGAGCCACGCAGGGATCCCTAAAATAACAGCTTTCATGATGAAAACTCACCTCCTCTGATCCACTATTAGATGAAGCCTGCTGCTGCTGCTGCTGCTGCTGCTTCTTGAGCATTGCAGATCTCTGAACGGCCAGAATACTAGGGCTAGATTTCCAAAACTGTAATAGAAATATAACCAGTGAAGGAAGAAATTTTGAAAAAAAACAAAAAAAGGTTAATTTATTGAACAGTAGTACCAGCATTATCACTGCCTCCAAATAATAAGTTAAGACTCTCTTCTGTACTCACATTATGTGTAATACAGTATTATGGCAACTAAAATAAAATTCTGAGCTTTAGTTGCATAAAAAAAATTTATGGTGTGCTGAGTTTCATAAACAAACAATATTAATATATTCTTTGGTACTCCATATTATTTTCAAAAAGCAAAGTGACAATCTGTGACACTTTTGCTACTAGAAAAGTGGCTGCCTGGTTTTTTAATTAATGTGAGGTGAAGATGAAGAGCTTGAGTCAGAATGCAAATCAACTATGTCACTAAATATATAGTTTCATTCAGCTTTTATTTTCATTTATTTATTAGACAGTAAGATTTTCTCCATGGCAGAAGATATGTGTTGATGTCTATTCTGGCCCAAAAATCTCATCATGACTGGTACTCTAAGTAACACTACTATATTCTATTATGAGGAATAGATAGGTTTTAGTAAATCTTGTATTAGCCTTTTTCAAACAGAATGACCCTTAGCCTACTCTACCAAGTATCTTCAAGGAAGCAAGGTCTCTTAGATTCCCCTATTAGCAATAAAGTATCTCCTTTGAAGATCTTGAAAATACAGATCAGACACTCTAAGATTAACAGAAAGATCTCACAAAGCCTTTAATTTTTATCCACGAGACAATGAATATTTATGAAACTCAGTTTCTGCCTTAGAAAGTGTTTATTTTGTACTTGCTTGACCGCTTCTCTTCTAGCCAATCAAGTCCACAGATGCTTTATGTTTGAGAAAGTGAATTTTAATGTTTAAAACTAATGTTTTCTAAAAGCTAGACTAAGAATGCTATAAGCCAATGTTATAAATTTTCCCAAAGTAGTACAAGAAATCAATCTTTCAGGATACTTTATTTATTACCTCAGCTCCATCAACTTTCGGTGGTTTTGCTTGGACTTTGTTTTCTCTGGAAGTGTCTGATTCAGACTCTGACTGACTGCCCGATTCAGATCCGGATTCAGAGTCACTGCTACCTGACTGGCTACTGCTTCCATCACTACTGCTTCCAGAACTTGAACCAGATCCTGAGCCCGAAGCTGACCCAGAATCATCATCCGACTGGCTACAATTTGAAAATAAACAGATTTCAAACAAAATTTATTAGGAATTTAATTTTCCTTGAAAGTCAGCAGAAGGCCTCAAATCTTTAAGCCCTGTTTATTTCATATTTCAACATTCCATAGCCAACATAGAGAAAAAAGAAAATTAATCTATAATAAATGACTTACTTTCTAGATTTAGTACAGTTTTGGCAAAAACATAAGCCATCAGATCACAATCTTCCTCCAAGATAATAAGTAAAATCTATCAAACACAGAATCCTGAGCTAAAAACTTGGGAAAACAAGAAATTGAAGCCATAGTCCCTATCCTTAAAAGGCAATTTAACCACAGGAACTCTAACGTAGAAATTGTGTGAAGGAAACAATGTACTGAAAATTTTCACAGTCGTAGGTAGAAAAAAGCCTAGTTTCTACTAGTTTTTAAATCATACCTGTACTGTATTCTACCATTCTGGGGGAAAATAATTTATTAAAATTAAGCTATGAAAAAGGGTGTCTGGGTGGCTCAGTCGGTTAAGCATCTGCCTTTAGCTCCGGTCATGATTCCGAGGTCCTGGGGATCCAGCCAACACATCGGGCTCCCCGCTCAGATGGGAATCTGCTTCTCCCTCTCCCTCTGCTCCTCCCCCGACTCATGCTAACGCTCGCTCTCTCTCTCCAGTAAACAAACTCTTTCAAAAAAAATTTTTCTAATTAAAAAATGAAATTAAGCTATGATAGAATATAATTTACTAAAAGAAAAAAAAATCAGTAATTGCTTCTCTGAGAGTATCACTGATTCTCTCATGGTTCCACAGTAATAAATCTGAAATAGTAAATTCTCACAATCTTTCCTAACCTCTGTATATCACATGTGAAAGCAATTAACAGTTCATTGAGAAACCACTTTTCTTCCCATTACTAATTTTCAGTCCAAAGTAGTCTAGAAATGGTCAGGACTAAACAGGTGACTGTGTAAATTACTATTATTCCCAAGGCCATTTGTTTACCTAGTGTTTACAGCTGAATTGATGAAAACTAGGGCATTAAATTCTTTATATACATATTTGATTCAGCTTTTAATGTACTTTCACCTAGCTATTTTTTTTAAGATTGTATTTATTTATTTGACAGAGAGAGACACAGCAAGAGAGGGAACACAAGTAGAGGGAAGTGGGAGAGGGAGAGGCAGGCTTCCCACTGAGCAGGGAACCCGATGCCGGGTCTCGATCGCAGGACCCTGGAATCATGACCTGTGCTGAAGGCAGACGTTTAAGGACTGAGCCACCCAGGCGCCCCTAATTTCACCTAGCTTTATGAGAAACAACAGATAATGTAGTTTATGTACACACAGCTCAACTCGAGCTTCATCGTCCTCTGCTGTAATTTTCAGAAATACCACCAGATGGAGGTACTATTCTAAAGAAACAGACTGCAACATTAAAAGTAATTCCTTTATAAAAATTTCTCCTTTTCTAGAGCAAGTTTAGTTTTCACATGGAAACACAGACATAAAAGTTTGAAAGAAGACTTCTGATTCCAAAAGTTAGATATAAATTAAATGCTTAAAATGCAAACATTTGCATATCTGAAAGTCTAAGAATTGAGTAGAATAAAATTTTCACATAAACAGAAAAAACTTGCCTTTTAAAGTCTATGATATCAAGACCACTTTTTTAAAAAAAGATTTATTCATTTATTTTAAAGAGAGAAAGAGAGCATGGATGCAAGTAAGAAGAGGAGCAGAGGAAAAGGGAAAGAGAATCTTTAAGCAGACTCCCCACTGAGTGCAGAGCCCAACTGGGGGTTCAATCTCTTGCTCCTGAGATCATGACCTGAGCCAAAATCAAAAGTCAGAAGCATAACCAAATGAGCCATGCAGGCACCCCACAATCACTTCTGCCAAAATTTTTAACCATTGGTCACATGGTTCAGGGATCCAAAATCAGCACAGTGCCTTGTGACAAACCAACCCCACTTACTATATTTTACTTGTGTCTCTTCAGAGAAATTTCAGCACGAATATTAAGATACTTTTCCTTACATACAATTTTATTTTTCCTTCAACCCACTTTCATTAACTCAGTAAACTTACAGAGACAACAGCATGTATTAGGCACTGGCAAGACCAAGAGCATACAAAATCTTTACCATTAAAAAACCTCTAACTTCAAAAACAAAAAAACCTCTAACTTCATAGGGAGAGACAGTCATGTCAATCAATAAGTGTCGTTCTGTGCTATTTTAAGATAAGTGATCTAGGTGTATAGGGAGAACTACACATACAACCAAGTCTAACAGAGTAATTACGAAACACTGAGGAAAAAAAGTGTGATTGATAGAAAAGAAGAATTGCTTGTAAGCTTCTTGAGGACACCATTTTATTTTTTTCCAGAGTACTTAACCACAGAACTTTACACAGGTAAAGGGGCCAATAGATACTTAAAAAATAGGTAGACAGGAATGACTGAATTTGGGGGGCTATCGTAGGCTATTTTCTTGATTATGTCTTGATTAGTCATTCCAGATGAATGGCTAGTCAAAATTCTTTGTTAATAATCAAAATTCTAGGGGTGCCTGGGTGGCTCAGTGGGTTAAAGCCTCTACCTTCAGCTCAGGTCACTGATCCCAGGGTTCTGAGATCGAGCCCTGCATCTAGCTCTCTGCTCAACAGGGAGCCTGCTTCCCTTCCTCTCTCTCTGCCTATCTCTCTGCCTACTTGTGATCTCTGTCAAATAAATAAATAAAATCTTTAAAAAAATAAATATAAATCAAAATTCTAAGTGAATGGAAGAATCTTTCCCTTCATATTCTTTACGTTGTAGTAGTTCTGGCTGGAGATAAAAGCAAACGGCCTGAATCCAGATTACTCTAATGGCACAAACCTATTATAGAATGTATTTTATCTTATGCATTAAAAATATAAAGTACTTATTTTATCTAGTTGTTAATCCTAGTTAGTAGGATTAAGAGTATACAAAGATTAAGTAAGAAATATTTTACATATTGCCACAGACCAATCTCCAGAATATAGTTAAGTAAAACACAAACAAAAAACCAAGATATAAAACAATGTTTATAGTATGCTTCCTTTAAGGGAAAAATATACATATTTGCTCATATTTTAAAAATAGCAATACTGGCAGTATATGCCAACAATTAAAGTTAAAATGGTTATCTCCAGAGGGAGGGACAGAGGAAGAAAAGCGGGACAAGGTTTGAAATGGGGGTCCTCAGATTTAAAACATGTAAATGTCTGACATAACTTTTTTTTTTTTAAGATTTATTTATTTGTCAGAGAGAGAGCGGGAGTGAGCACAGGCAGACAGAGTGGCAGGCAGAGGCAGAGGGAGAAGTAGGCTCCCTGCCGAGCAAGAAGCCAGATGTGGGACTCAATCCCAGGACCCTGGGATCATGACCTGAGCCGAAGGCAGCAGCTTAACCCACTGAGCCACCCAGGCCTTGACATAACTTTTTAAAGAAGAAAATCCTGGGGCGCCTGGGTGGCTCAGTGGGTTAAGGCCTCTGCCTTCGGCTCAGGTTATGATCTCAGGGGCCTGGGATCGAGCTCCGCATCGGAGCCCTGATTGGAGCTCTCTGCTCAGCGGGGAGCCTGCTTCCCCCTCTCTCCCTGCCTGCCTCTCTGCCTACTTGTGATCTCTCTCTCTCTGTCAAATAAATAAATAAAATCTTTAAATAAATAAATATTTTTTAAAAAGTTAATCCTAAAAATTTTAGGAAAAATAGACACAGGTTCAGGAAAAAAAAATCTACAGACAAAAAATTTTGAGCTAAAATTGTTGAAAAACCTCTCCCTATTAAATAATTGTTTCATTTCAGCCCACTCCTGTAAATGCTCTTTCCAGAATAAAAATCTGGGCATGACCTAACTTTCTTTTTTAAGTCTTCAGTGTTTCTATAACAAAATGCAAACACCTATGAGGGCTTTCAGGAATTTGCCTCTGCCAACCTATTTCCAGCCAGTTTCCCACTTAAATCCTTAGTTCTAGCAATGGCAAACTACTTGTAATTCTGAGAGCCAGTTTCTCTTTCCACTTCCGGCTTTTGCTCAAGTACTTCTCTTTTTTTTCCTCACTATAGAATTCCTACTTGAGCCTCACCTCAGAGGCATTTCTCCAACATTTTTCCTGACTCCATTATTCTCAATCCAACCTTAAATTAGGTATTCTTCCTCAGCACTTCCAAAATGTTATGTACATACCACAATCTTGGCTGTGCGTACACTTTGTAATGAACGCTGTAGTACTGTTTTCTTTGGTGTTTTTGGTATCCTTTCATATTTTACTATGTGTAGAGTGTTGGGATTTTTACTTGTTGTCTTTTGTATACTGAACACCAAATGAAGAGCTCAGTATCTTTGATGGGTAGTTGGATGTACATATAAACAAACAGATCAAAGATAATATATGGGTTGAAATGCTTGTATAATTTACAAATGTAATTGGTCTACAAGAAATACTGCCGAGCTCCAACTAATGTTTTATTTATTTAGGTAACAACCAATATCAATAATCTATACAACATAAGTCACATAAGAGTTTACTTAAGCATTACCCTTATTATATTAAATCCCACTACCACATTACAATTTAGTGGTGGATTAAAAGAAACACTGTAAGAAACACTGTATTCCTCACCTTTCTCAATTTACAAAACAAAACCCACCATAAATTTATGGGCACTCTGATAAAATTGTTTTCTGAGGGTAAATTAAATAGGAATACAACATTTAAATAATAAAATAGCAATTCAAATTAAAGTCTCTTTGCAGGCTGTTTTTATATTCAACCTCAAATACAAAGAGAGCAATGTAATGAACTACCATATATCTAAAAACCAGCCTCACAATTATCAATATACCAATCTAGTTTCAAATAATCCAGCTTCCCAAACACATACAATCTCAGGCATTTTAAAGTTTTATCCATAAATATTTAGGTATTACAAATAAAAACTTTAACCAACACTATTTTTAAATATCCACAATATCAGTACCATATTTTAAAATACCACTTACTTCTGAATTTCAATATGAAATTAAACATTAAATAATATTAAATATCTAGTTCAGTTTACCTCTTTAGTCACGATTTTGTTTCTTCGACTGACTGAATAGGAATCCAAATAAGATTCACAAATTGTACTTGAATCATATTTTTTAAGTCTCTTTCATTTTTTGAATTTTTATTTAAATTCCAGTTACTTAACATACAGTGTAATATTAGTTTCAGGTATACAGTACAGTGATTCAATACTTCCAAACGTCACCAGGTACTCACCACAAGTGCACTCCTAATCCCCATCACCTAGTTAACCAATCCCCCCCCCACCCACCCCACTTCTGGTAACCATCAGTTTGTTCTCTGGTTAAAAATCTGTTTCTTGGTTTGCCTTTTCTCCTTTGCTCATTCATTTTCTTAAATTCCACATATCAGTGAAATCATATGGTATTTTTTTTTCTCTGACTCTTTAAGTTTTCCTTCATTAATTTGACAGTTCCCTCTTCCTCTTTGTTTTCTCTTGCAATTTTATTTTGTGGAAGAAATTAGGTAGTTTTTCTTGCTTTTTCAGATTTTGCTACTGCAACCCTGTGGTATTAACATATTTTTCTGGCCCTCATAGTTCTTGTAAACTCTTAAATCAAGAGACTCAGATTCAAATTCAGCTTTTCTTAGCAAGAATAATTTTTGAGTTGTTATGGACTTCTATCAGAAGAAACTTAAGTTTGGTTGTCCTTTTTGAGTGAGGTTAAGTTTCAGCTGTGGCATTTTCAGCCTTATCTATTCATTACACAGTTTCCTATAAGCTCTGTATCTAAAGTTTTTAGCAGCCATTGGTCATGATTGCTTTATCATCTATTTATTTAGAGGCAGTAAAATGGTGATCTATCTTTATTTACCCATTATATAATTTCATTAATAGGTGGAATACTTCTATAATGAGAAACTTCCATAATTGTTAACCTTAAGGTACAGTTCATACATGAAAGCCATTTTCATTTCTCTTCCTTGTCAGTTTTGAAAGTTAAATTGCTAGCAACCTTTCAAAGTCAATCAATAATTTATCTGTCTCATTAACTCATGGATTTGAATTATCTGATGAATTTTAAACTATTGTATCATTGTTGATGTCCAAATTGTCCCATCTTTAGCCAAAAGGAAACCCTTTATTAGTTCTGAAGTCCTTTTGACAAGAACTCAAGTACTCTTTGATAGCTTCCTCACTTTCTGGTCTGACAAGAAGAACCAGGCTCATCTTGCATATTTGTTTCAGAATATAATTCAGGTATTTCATCAAAAAGCCCTGCTTCTGTTTGGATTAGAACTTAAATTTCAATCCGAGTACTAAGTGAGCCTATAACTATGGGGTTGGTCACTGTTTTTAATTTTGTTTTCAGGGGCTCCTAGGTGGCTCAGTCAGCTAAGCATCTGCCCTCAGCTTAGGTCTTGATCCCAGAGTCCTGGGATGAAGACTCCCAAAGGGCTCCTCCCTCAGCAGGGAAACTGCATCTCCCTTTGCCTGCTGCTCCCCCTGCTGTGCACTCTCTGACAAACAAAATCTTTAAAAAGTTTTGTTTTTAATGGAATGACCTAGAATAAATACTTTAAGAGACAATGCATTAAGAATTTATACTAGCATTTCCAATTTTAACTTGCAGGGTTTTCATTTCTTTAGTTTTATATTTGTAGTATCACTTGGGTTGAGTTTTTTGGTTCCAAATAACATTAAAAAAATTACTGTCTATCTTAGATTATATATAATAGTTCCAAAATAATACCTATATTATTTACAACATGATTACTAAATATCAAGATTTCTTTACAACTCTTTTTGTCCTTCAGGCATACATACTCCTAGAATCAAATTATTGTTTTAAATTCACCTGAAATAGTTTATTTCTATATAGCCACCAATTCGGCTTACTTACAGTCATTTGCTTTTTTCTTTTTTTCATTTTAGAGACTACGTTTTTATTCATCTCGATTTAATCTTGCTTTATTATTTACTTGGGTCCAACTTGAGTTTACAGAAGTTAGTTAAAATCTACTATTCATCCTTGTCTCCTCTATACTATGTCCTCTATTTATCAACCAATATAAAAACATCCACTTTGAAGTGTTAAATTTGTAATCACATAGCACCCAGACCCTGATAGCTAAGTACTATTCCACACTTATATGAACTGAGAGACCTTTCAGAAATGGCAGATTCTAGGGGTGCCTGGGTGGCTCAGTCAGTTAGGTGTCTGCCTTTGGCTCAGGGAATGATCCCAGAGTCCTAGGATGGCGCTCCACATCAGGTTCCCTGCTTAGTGGGGAGCATGCTTCTCCCTCTCCCTCTGCTCCTCCCCAATGCTTATGCTCTCTTAACTCCCTCTGAAATAAATAAACAAAATCTTAAAAAAGAAAAAAAATAGCAGATTCTTGGGACAGGAAAATAAAAGATAAATCTAAACTATCTTCCTGTGCCAAAAAGCAAAATACTTGGTTGGAAAGGAAGAAAAAGAAAAAATGGGGGCATGTTAAAAGAATAGGAAGAAAACAAAACAGGACACAGGAACCACCCTGAAGCAGCTTTCACTGGCCAAATTGACCTGAGTATCAAAGAGACCATTAAAAAGTTATTCCCCAGTAAATAAAACAGGAATCCTTGAGTCCGTTCTGATGAGAAGTAGGTAGGTAGGTAGGTAGGTAGACAGGCAGAAAGACAGGGGAGGGTTCTGATAGGGCTCTGAATGCCAACTGATTAATGTGACCAGGAGAGCAGTGTTAGAAAATCACCATTTTGCAATCATTATAGAAAATAGGTTTAGGCAAGAATCATCAATACAAGCTAAATCTAAGGAAAGAGTCTGATGAGTAGATATTTGTAGTCTCAAGTTAACTTCTCAGAAATTGCTTTTTAGTATAACAGATAAACTTGAAACTAGTTGAAAAACCAGGTACCACCTTGTCCTGATGATCAAAACTAACATTATCAATAGAGACAGGCAGAAAACATAAGCCTCTAGATATACTTTTGATAGAGATGTATCATCACTTACACAGTACTCCAGCCAGGGATGCATATGGTAGGCGATGCATAACTTAGATCTAATCATAAGTGAATATAAGACAAGCACAAATTGAGAAATACATTCTGTAAAATAACTAGCCTATCATCTTCAAAATGCTAATGTCATGAAAAACAAAGAGAAATGTTACAGATTAAAGAGACGTGACAGCCAAATGCAATATGTGATTTTAGACTGAACCTGTACTGAAAAATGATAAGGACAATTGACCATAATGGAATAATGACTAAAGATTAAAGTATTATATCAATGTAAACTTTTCTGAATTTAATAACTATACATGGTTTCTGTAAAAGGGTACCTTTGTTCTTAGAAAATATATATACTGAAGTATCAATGCCTAAAGGGGCATGATTTTTGCGACATGCTCTTAAAAAATTCAGGAAAAATAAATATGTATTACATATGTATCAAGTATTCAGATATGTATGTATAAAGGCAAAAAATTAAAAATAATGAATCTGAGCAAAAGATATACAAAGAATTTCTTGGTACTATTTTTGCAACTCTTCTGTAGTCTTCACCAGTACTCCTTCTCTATTCATCCTTCACTTCTCCAATCAAGTTTTTCTAGATCTCCACTGATTACATAAGATACCTAGGCAGGATATCTGGCACTTAGTACAATGCTTAATATAAGCCGGCTGTATCACAGAAGTGTTACTACTTAAATCTATCTCTACTCTCTAGAACTCCATTTGACAGACTCTAAAAACATGTGAGTCAATAAACAGTTAATACTACTACCTCTCTGCTTTTTATTCAAAAACATCATAAGCCTAAATCTTTTATAATTTTCTTGTTCTTTCCTCCTGGTTTCTTTGCTTCTATTCTTCTTCTTTGGGTTTTTTTCTTAGTTATCTAATTCAAAATTGTTATGGGGAAAATAATTTTGAAGAATCAGAATATCTAGAACACTAAAACTAGGTCCATTGCCCACATGCTCACAATTGCCTGCATCCAAGTAGCATTGGTTCCTTACAATGATGCCTACAATCACCAAATCTCTATATGATCTTCACTAGTCACCTACCCCAGGTAAGTATCTTATACCCAGACACCTTCATTCATTTATGTTATCTGCCTGGCCCTTATGGCCCTTTTTCTCATTTTACTCTAGACAAAAGTTAACAGCTCTTCATAGATTTCAAAATATCTTCATAACTATATTCTAAATTATCTTTACAACAAGAAAAAGTGTCCTTGAAGGCACACACAGAAGTTTTTCTAGATTCTTTCCAGGGGAGGCAAGCCTTCCAGGGTCCCAACTTTAAAGAGACTTAATTCCCTAACCAAATACTTAATTTCAACTCCAACCTCAGCCTCCTATTCAGAGACCATGTATCTTTCCAAATATCCCCTGTACTGCCATGTTTGCTCAGACCTTACTGCTCCTTACTGCTGACTTCAAGGTCCCTTTGTTCCTGGCACATGAAGGTTTTCTCTGAAGTTCAGCAGTGCACTTACTTTTTGCCCATTTTCCCAATGTTATTTAGGATTTTCATGTGTTTGTGGGTAGGATATACTTTACTTTAGGAGAGTCTATGTTAGTTCAGCCTTGCATATGACAGAATAGCCACAACACCTCCTTGTTCTGCGCTTTACTCTCCACTCAAATCAATCCTTTAAAAAAAAATACCAAGGCCTATAATGGGTAGATGAGAAGAACATATTCTCAAGTGACTAAACAAAGATTCTTCTATATTACAAGTAAAAAAAATGTTCAAGTATTTTTTTGCTTTTTTTATCACAGAAATTGGAAACTATGTCTGCAATGGCACATAAAGGAATAAA
Source organism: Taxidea taxus jeffersonii (assembly GCA_003697995.1). Classification (NCBI taxonomy): domain Eukaryota; kingdom Metazoa; phylum Chordata; class Mammalia; order Carnivora; family Mustelidae; genus Taxidea; species Taxidea taxus. The sequence goes on from ML108064.1 coordinate 56,538, forward strand.
GAATAAAATGTGAATGATCTTCTAAGAAAATGGTAACAATGAGCAGCTGCTTTCCTTACCATCAGATAAGCAAAAGAAGAAACTGGCCCTGATAAAGGAACAGGAATAGACCGAAAAAACCAAGAAAGTGGTACAGGACTGGGGGGGTGGGGGCGGGGGGGAGAAAGAAAGGGTTATTGGATGGATGTAGAAGTACCAAGGAGCAATAAAAAGAACCTGTCAAAACAATAGTAGGGAAGGGAAAAAAAAAAGGCTGTGTATTCAAACATTATACATGTCAGACTGCCTGTATCAAAGGCTTACATCAATGATTTCTCATTCTAATTCCATTAAATAATGTATTCTTTTATTTCCTTCTTTTGTCCCTTAGGACATCAAAATTTTCTTCCTAGTATATACCATTTCCTCACTTTATCATTTTCAAAATTTTTTAAACTGGTAGATGGAGTAGACTCTGAGGAGGTAGGGCAGGAAAGCTACAGGATACACTGAAAAAAGGTAAACTGATTTTCCATCGAAACATTAATAGAAAGTTGTATGCCTAACAAACAGAGTAATACACAGAGAAATGTATTAACTATTTTAAAGAATAAAACATATTGCACTAAATTCTTACTTCATGCCTTATTCCCTCCCCTGATTACTGTTTAAGAGTCAAAACCATTCAAAAGGATTTCTTTGGGGGAAGTCTGAAAGAATTTTTGTGAAAGACACTTACGGGGAAAATTTCAGAGCTAACCTGATGAGTGCTCTTAAGTTCAACTTATTTTTTCCTAGCTTTCTAGGTCTTTCTTCTCATTTTAATTATACTATATATGTACACCCATTAGACAGGCCTCAAATTTCTGTCACATAGGAATAATAAACATACTTAAGGATTACTGCGAAGATTAAAAGAGATGTAAAGCATACAGTCTGACATATTGTAGGGACTCAACACTGACAACTATTAGAGAAAAAAAAAGTTCTTTTTCCTGAGTTCAAGATCAGAATTATTACTAGAAGGACTACTTTAGCTGTTCTTTGGAATGTCATACCTGTCAATGTAGAATATATAAAATGCCTGTGAGTTAAGCCTACAGCTACACTAAAATTTCCAATACATATTGCTTAATAAAAAAGCAAACACATGATAATTACTATTTGGTGCTATGTGCCAGATCCTGGGTTCTAATTTAATCCTTTCACTTTCATATAATAAACAACTGAGGCTCAGAGAAAAGTGACAAAACCAAATACCAACACTATGATAACAAAAGTGTACAAATTATGAATACATATAAAGAAATGAAAGAAAATCAAGAAAAATGAAAGCCACTGATTTCTTAGTATGACAGGAGTGATTTATTTTGAAATAACATTTCTTTCTATTTGTGCCATATGTTTATATTGTCTACTTGCTCCACCCCACTCACCCAGTATCCATTTTGTCTACCCTTTAGTAGTACAAAACTGTCTTGCAGTTTTCACTGGTATATGCCCAGCTTTCAGCTAGATGTGGCCATGTAAACAGGTTCCATCCAACCAAAGGGATATGGCTAGAAGTGATATAGGATTTTTACATCACAGCCTTAACAAAGTGACTTGCCTTAAATCCTACCTCTCCCTCCCCATTTTCTTCCTGCTGGCTGAAAATGGCAGCTCATAGAGCAAGAGAAGCCATGTATTAAGATTAGGAATAGCAAAGCTGTCCCACGAGCCACAGTACCTTAATAACCTCAAGGGGTAAAGCTCACTTATCTGAGAATAAAAAAGAAGTAACTATTTGAGCCCCTGTGTTTTGAGGATCAGTTCCTACTGAAAGAGAACAGTGTAAATTAGTGTAAATTTCTGGCATAAAGAACACCTTAACTGGTTCTCTGATATACTATAATAATGTTAATATAATAAACATTTTTTGAAAGAATAAGTTCTGTACATAGATAATGTGAATTCATTGGCTCATCTCTTCGACAAATACTGAGTAAGAATTTCTAGTAGAGACAAAATACCATGGGAAAAAGTAAAACGTTTGAGAATTAAAGATATAAAGATGGACTGATTCCTCATTAAAGAACTAGAGATGAGGGAAACAGAATCAGGGGCAAGTGATTTGAGGAGGGAGTGATTTAGAGTTCAGTATTGGTAGTATTCCCCCTACTTTTCACTCTAGAGAATGATACCTCTCTGAAGCAAGAGATAAAATTTTCCACTCTAACATTACTCAAAATTAACATATTCTTTATGTAACCTTCTCCAGTTTCTCCAGGTACATCACTGTTCCAACCCACATATTCACAATATTTTGCTCATATGTTTTTAGTAACGCCTTCACGATATTATGATTATTTGTATACATGTATCTCTCTTTAAAAAAAAAAAAAAAAAGATTTTATTTATTTGACAGAGCAAAAGAGAGCACAAGGAGCAGGGAGCCAGCCGAGCAGGGCTCAATCCCAAGACTCGGGCATCATGACCTAAGCTATAGGCAGACGCTTAACCAAGTGAGCCACCGAGGTGCCTCAGGTATCTTTCTTCTAACTCTATCTTGGAATTCACTAAGTCAGAGACTTCGTTTTAGTTGTTTTTATAGACGATTATTCACTTCAACAGGACTAGAGAAAAAAATATGGAAATTTGTATGTATTGAGGAAATACTTAAAACTTTAAAAAAAGTGTTAGTGGCTAAAGGCAATGGCTTTCACACTTCTTAAACTAGGACTTATATAATACATTTTGTATCACGATGCAGTATACACATGCACGTGCATGCACACATAGGCATAAAAGTTTGAACTAGTACTCTTAAAAAGGTACACTGTATTTTCTATTCTAATTTACACTATTCTCTTTCAGTAAGAACGGATCCTAATTCTTTAACATACTGCGACTTACTATTTAAAATGTATTACCCTAGAGCAGTCATTTAAAAAATGAGAAGAGGGCGTCTGGGTGGCTCAGTGGGTTAAGCCTCTGCCTTCTGCTCAGGTCATAATCTCAGGGTCCTGGGATCGAGTCCCAGTTGGGCTCTCTGCTCAGCAGGGAGCCTGCTTCCCCCTCTCTCTTTGCCTGCCTCTCTGCCTACTTGGGATCTCTGTCGGTCAAATAAGTAAATAAAATCTTTAAAAATTAAAAAAATGAGAAGAGTTCAGCTAGATGGTAACTGAGACCATAGCACCATTAAATTCTATAAAATTACATTGTATCAAAATCTGCTGGGGCACCTGGGTGGCTCAGTGGTCTGAGTCTGCCTCTAGCTCAGGTCATGATCTCAAGGTCCTGGGATAAAGCACCACGTTGGGCTCCTTGCTCACCAAAGAGCCTGCCTCTGCCTGCTGCTCCCCCCAACTCATGTTCTATTTCTCTCAAATAAATAAATGAAATCTCTAAAAAATATTTTAAAATCTGTATCCACCTTATTTTATTATAAGCCATCAAATAAATACCAAAGTTTTGAGAAAACCTGGAATATATCTATCCATCTGTATGGTTCTGAAAACCAACTAATGCGGCTGAAAACCAACTAATGGCTAAGGAACTCAACAGTTCCTTTTAGCATTCTACATTACCAATCCAAGTCAAAATGCTACTATAAACTCAAAGTACAGTATGCTTCTACCACCTTAAAGCCTCCAACTGAATAAATGAGAATAAAACTGCTAGAATTAGATGCCAGAAAGGGTCACATTTAACATGACTAATTTAAAAAATGACTGGGTTTAATCATGTTGACAGTAAACTCAAAATTTCTCTACTAAACATTCAGAGAATCAGATGAGAAATAAAGGCTACTTTATATACATTTGCAAATCGCTGTTAGTTTCATAAAATACATATAAAATTTGTTATAATATTAATAACAATACAAATCTCTAATTCTGTAATTTTGCTGTTTTTTGTTTTTAAGATGGGGAGGAGAGAGGAGAGAGAAATGGGGGGAGGGGTAGAGGGAGAGAGATAATCCTAAGCAGGCTCTGGGCCCAGAGAGGAGCCCAACAATGGGCTCGATATCACAACCCTGAGATCATGACCTGAGCCGAAATAGAGAGTCAGACGTTTAAAAAGTCTAAGTCTGAGCCACCCAGGTGGCTCCTCAATTCTATAATTTGTAATTATAACAAGTAGATGAACCTTAACTGGCAACATTTGTTTTCCCTATTAGTATTACCTATCATGCAGAAGTCTATCCTACATAGAAATCGTAGAAATTGTATTTCAAGGACACGTAAGTAGCTCAGTCAGTTAAGCATCTGCCTTCAGCCCAGGTCATGATTTCAGGATCCTGGGATAGAGTCCCATATCAGGCTCCTTGCTAGCCTGCTTCTTCCTCTGTCTGCTCCACTTGCCACTCCCCAGCTTGTGCTCCCTTGCTCTCTGATAAATAAATAAAAACCTTAAAAAAAATGTATTTCAAAATAATCGAGTAGGTGGGAGGATTTTGAGATTAAACTAGATTGGCCATGAGATAAAATGTGAAGCTATATGATGTATACATGAGAGTTCATTTTACTATTGTCACTACTTACGCATATGCTTAAAATTACCATCCGCAACTTTTAAGTCAACACTCAATAACAAAATAAATGTCTATATTTAAAAGTTCAACTTTAAAGAGATTATCCATTTGAGTAATTTGTTTTAAAAAAGATTTTTGGGGGACACCTGGGTGGCTCAGTTGGTTAAGTGGCTGCCTTCGGCTCAGGTCATGATCCCAGCGTCCTGGCATCGAGTCCCACATCGGGCTCCTTGCTCGGCAGGGAGCCTGCTTCTCCCTCTGCCTCTGCCTGCCACTCTGTCTACCTGTGCTCCCTCCTGCTCTCTCTGACAAATAAATAAATAAAATCTTAAAAAAAAAAGATTTTTGGAATATATACATGCTTTTTACTATGTTAATGAATACTACAGCAAAACAACTAAGTTATCAGGACTATATGCTTTACTTTCTAACAAAGTTATCTGTAATTTGGTATTTCATCAGTCTGCAGGTACATAGGAGTGTGCTGCACATAACAACTACCTCCATTTACTATAAGCTGTTCAATTAAGAAAAAAAGCAAAATCACCAATGTAGTATAATAGGACTGAGATAAGCTACTGAACACTAGTTCAATTCTTTGGTATAAAATATAGGGTAAAACTGGAATAAAGAGATTATTTACATTTTTTGTACATATACAACAGTAATTCTTCTCTTATAAAATTTCCTTTCAGATCAAACTTCCTCCTTTTATTAATGCAAAATTTACTCAGTTAGAAATGGGAATACTGTAGTAGTTGCATCAAATGGCAATAATCATACTAAATCTACTTCAAGCACAAAAAAATAGTCTCCTTTTGGGATATTTAGATTAACTCCACTCTTGTCCAATGGCCCCATTCCTTCACATAATAGCTCTTCACCACAGTATTTACTGCCATCTAACATCATTTTCCTGAGTATAGAAGTTACTCTGCTTTTTTCCCTAAGCCTGTCAAAATGCCTTACCATCATAAAAGCCACATGATCAAAACTTCAAACATGCAGAAAATCTAAGATCACCACGGTTTTACACATCTCTTTAAAAAAGCCAAACTTCACTCTAACACTGGGCTTGATATAAAAACTAACTACTTGCCGGCACATGGTGGCTCAGTTGGTTAAGTTGGGCTTAAGTTATGATACAGGAGTTTCGGGATCAAGTCCCACATCAGGCTCCCTGCTCACTGGGGAGTCTGCTTCTCCCACTGACCTCTACCCTCTCATGCTCTCTCTCATGGTCTCTCAAATAAATAAAATCCTTAAAAAATAATAAACTAACCATTTGCTTTATGATCAAACTTCTCTGACTCCCACCTTTGAACTGCTGCACACTATTACCTCTTTGTATTAACTACAACCACTTGATACTGCAAATATTTAAATCTGGTTTCTTTCTTCACTGTAAACTTCACAGGAGAATCTCCAATTTTAACATCTCATGCAATCTACCACAAAGCTGATGCTTAATCACCTAAATTAAGCATATGAAGACAGAGAACTGTACTTCTGAGAGCATCAATGAGAGATGTGAAATAGCTAACATGAATGGTTTTCATTAGAAAAAAGAGTTTCCCACTATTTTTGTGCTTTATGTCTCATCTCTGACAGATAGGTACTGTAGACACTGGATGCCAGAAGCCAGTACTGTTTAGCCAGAACTTACCATCTTTGTACTTTATTCTCAACGATAACTTAGATCTCAATCTATCCACACCAAAGAACTCTGAAGTGCAGTTTAACGTTTAAAGTTGACTTTTGACTAAGCAGTCAACTCATATCACAGCGACAGATAAGATACCTTTAACTATAAACAGCAATTTTTTCAGTTTTCATATGTAAGAACTTGATTCTGATACAATAAATTTCTGGAGTACCCCTTTAAAACCAGTGGTTCTGACCAATCCGTCATTCAATAACTTCAGTGTAACACTGAATAAACATCATACTGGAGAACTGCAAAGCCAGCATGTCCAACACATTATTAGGGAACTTACACTTCTTTATTGGGGGACTATAACTCTGTAAAAAAAGCTTCCTCTCCATCCCACTTCTGAATATATACTATTTGTTCTTGCTTCTCTCCACACTGTATCATCTTATCATTAAGGTTACAAAAATTAAAGAGTTCCATGAAAACATCCTATATAGCCCATTACATTAATCTAGTACTTTGCTCAATTCCATTTTCTTTCACCTCATTTGTTTACCTATATGGTTCCAAGAATCTGAACATACTTACCTGATTATGTGTTAAAACCTAGCTACTGCATTATCACCTCTAAATCATAATAACCTTTCTTCATTAACATGGCACGATACTGAAGGATCCCAGGTGAATAGCTTCTCCTATATGCATATGAATTGAATATGCATATACATCTCCTGGGAATCTTGTTGAAATGAAAATTCTAATTCAGCAGATCTGGGTCAAAGAGGGTAACTTTTAGGGTGAAGGAATCATTCTGCCCAGTAATGGAGTAGAGGATAAATGATTCTGTGCATTTGTCAAAAACACATGAAACTGTACATTAGAGAGTAAATGTAATATATGCAACTTTAAAAGAGCAACCCATGTGACCGAAGAACACAGAATGGAATGCAAACTGTGCCAAATGGATCTAACTTTATTACAAATTTATGACAACCACACTGAAGAGGGTGGGAGGAAAAAACTAACATTAGTAACTTTAGAAAACAGTGTTTTGACTAGAAATTGTAAGGCTAATATAATATAAACCGTGTACTGTATGTAAATACTATATTACAGTTGATAAATTTGTTTCTTCTGGAACTGTGGCCTAAAAATTCTAAAATTGCTTTACCTGCATCTGACCTTGAAGTGCATGATGGGATGGTGGATGATAAGAGCCAAGTTTCTCCCTGAAGGAGATTGAAGTTATAAAGGAGCAAGAAAGGAAGGTTAGGATGAATTCTGTAGTACAGAATTAGACATCAATACAAACTCATGTCCACCTTAATATGCATACTGATAGATACCAAAACTAGGGATATGTAGATATACATGGTTTAGTATACATACATACACTATCTAGCTTGTCTGCTTTTTCCATTGAGAGGACCTAGAAGCAATGATACCTGGGTAGCAACAAGCATAGCCAGCACCCAAGCCTTGGTTTCTAATACCCTTTTCTCCAATAAAAGGATCCAGGGCTCTCTGGAGAAACGGCTGATTCTAGGGCAAAAAGAGAAGTATGTAAAAAGGATACAGAGGCAAACTTAAAAAAGAGAGCACCCAATGGGCAAGGCTAGAACAATTTGAGCAACAAAATAAACCACTTACTGGATTATAACCCAAAGCATAAAATTCACATACGTTAAGTCCAGGCTTCTATAAATGAATGGAGGAGAAAAGACTCCTTTACAGAAGAATTCCACTAAATATATACAGATACTCTCTCCCAGCAGGAGACAGAACTCAATTCCAACCTTCCCCCCAACCATTTGAGAGAGAGCTAGACATAGTCACTTGCTTCCAAAGCATACAGTATGAGAAGAAAAAAAGCAGCAACTTAAAATGGAGAACCCCAGCAAATACTATGTTGGCTACGTGATGATGGTTAATATCATGTGGATACTACCCTTCCCATTTATGTGACTAGAAGAGCACTTCATCTCTGTGATATTCTTTCCAAAAACTGATAACCCCAGTTTATCCTAATAAAAACATCAGATAAATCCCAACTGGGGGATATTCCATAGGATACCTGGCCAGCACTTTAAGACTTAAGGAAATCAAGAAAAGACAGAAACTCTCACAGACCAGAGGATACTGCGGAGAGTTGACAACTAAATGCAACATGGTACCCTGGATTGAATCCTGGAACAGAAGTGGCATTAATGGAAAAACCAATGAAATCCAAGTAAAGTGTGGAATTTAGTTAGTAGTTTTTTAAAAAAGATTTTTAAAAATGGCTATAAATCTGGTTTCCCCTTCTGGAGAGCAGGAATCATAATACTGCATACATCACAGGAGTTTTATGAGGATGAACTATGATAAATTCATGTAATAATCTGTACACTACATGTACCATGCCTGGTTCAGTCAGAGTAAGAGTTCAATAATCATTGTATGCCACATTATTATCGTTTCAAAAGAAACAAAATGTACTCAACCTCTTGCTGGCATGAGCCATGACACCATCCTTTGGGGGTTCCCAGGGAAAAAAATAACAACATCAGTAACAAAAATAAGTGGCAAGGTGCTGAATGACTCCAAACAGTTCCCTGTTTATGTTCCCAGTGTGTGTAGCTACATACACAAACACACACACACACACACACACATACACAGGAATTTAACATGAACAAAAATCACATGGAAATCTTGTTAAAATGAAGATTCTGATTCAGGGGGACAGGGTTGGCACCCAAGGTTGTACATTTCCAACAAATTCATAGGTGATGCCAATGTTACTGGTCCAAGGACCATAACTGGAACTTTAACTTTTTTATTTATGCATTTTTAAAAATTTTATGTAAAAAAGATAGTTTTTCTATTTATTCTTTACTTCTTCCCTGCGAAGAAATACTCTTATTTTTAAAAACAGAACCATACCAAATGTAACCCATCACCATGATCTTAAATAAGCAACTACCTTAGTAGTATAAAAAAGGGACAATTACACATTAACATTTGCCTCCACATTATCTCATGCCTATGCAGATAAAAGGAATATATTTGAACCTCAAATCATACACAATTCTCTTATCCTTACCAGTTGAAAGTCTCAAAACTTTACAGTAACCTAGATTAATTACAATCCTAGAAAATACTATGAAAATTCTAATTCAGTAAACTGTATTTGGAGAGAAAGTAACCTATTACTAAACTTCCTGCTTAACAGTTTATTCAATTCTCAAAATGTTAAGAAGTGGTACTTAATGTCAGATCATCTAGGATCGTGTATAGGATATTTGAGGAAAGAAAAAAACTAATAGGGAAAAATGAAGAAATTACATAGAGCCAAAAAACAGGGATTAATAGAAAATGGTGTATAAGAGCCACACTTCCCTGCAAATAATGACATCATGGGAAAATTTAAAAAACCAGTTTCCTTAACTGAATGATTTCTAGCCATTCTGGTTTTGTGATTTCATGTTTTCCTGCCTTTCTTAAAATATTTCTTAGCACAAACGTTAGAAATTTAAGAATGAACTGACTTTTTAAAAACTCTTGAGATAACTGTAAAGTAAGCTCAGAAAATACCATTTAGGGGAGCTTGGGTGGCTCAGTGGGTTAAAGCCTCTATCTTTGGCTCAGGTCATGATCCCAGGGTCCTGGGATTGAGCCAGGCATCAGGCTCTCTGCTCAGCAGGGAGCCTGCTTCCTCCTCTCTTTCTGCCTGCTTCTCTGCCTACTTGTGATCTCTGTCAAATAAATAAATAAAATCCTTAAAAAAGAAAATACCATTTAACTGGTATAGCCTTTAAAAATCATTCAAATTTACTTAGTGGAAAAAAACTGATTTTGATGACAACAAATCTTTCTGGTATGAATGTATATAAATGCAACACTTCAAAAATGGTGTACCACAGTAGTTTTTCAATAAGACACTAACAAATAAATACATGGTAAAGAAATGTGGCCTGTGTTCAAATTAATTTTGACTTTGTGTTCCTTAAATTTAACAGGTCCTTTAAACAAGGGGGCTTCTCAAAGCCTTTTAAAGAAGCAGAATTTCTATAAAAGGAAATTTTCATTTAGAACATTTCCACGGATCATATTTCCTACTCATTGCTTACAAGAAACACTTCAAAAGTTCAGATCCAAAGATTTCTGAACTATAAAACATTAACATAAATATTTTCTATAAGCCAAGGAAATTTGTGTGACAGTTCTTCAAAATAAATATAAAATTTACATACATATATATTTAAAACATATGTAAACATTAAATCAAGCATTGTTAATGCTATGAAAAGCTATAATGAAACAAAAGAATTCTAAGAATCAGGTTAATAAAGCTCAACTGCCAGCCACAGATTCACCATAACAATGGTTAAGACCATTGTAGCACATCACTAACAGTCTCCCTCACTCTGTAAAAATTTTTCAAGAGCATCATATGTAGATGCTAATTAAAATGATCCAAATAAATTATCAAATTTACGTGTACAATTTTAGATTATTAATCTGCAGGCAAGGAGAGAAATTGTTCTGAGTAGCAAAATGTGACTGTGTATTTACATGTACAATTCTAGATGATTAAAAATTAATCTGCAGGCAAGGAGAGAAATTGTTCTGAGTAGCAAAATGTGACTATGTATTTCTGGTCTTCATCCACAAATCTATTCCAGGATTAAATCATCATTCAAGAGAACTTTAAAATAAAAAGTCTAACCAGGATTTGGAAAACTTGATTTTTTTTCCCCCTCAAATCTACATAGCCAAGAATCAGTACTTTGAAATCTTCCAAAAACATCTTTAGAAAGCTTAACTTCAGTTATATAATAAACTTTGCGCTGAGTTTAAACTGATGTGCAGGTGCATCCTGACCCACATTTCTTTGTAAATAAGTTTCAAAATTGTCAGTTATAGCACAGCTAAAGAGACATCTTCCTGTGTATTCTTCCTCCTTTCAGTCAGTCGTCATAGACAGTTTTCCACATGGAAACATTCAAAAACCATTTTTTAGTAGAAAACTAATTATAACAACTAAAAATGTCAAAAGACTTCTTGATTAATTTTATTTCATTTCATAATGGAATTTCCACAAAGGAAGGAACAAAATCTAAAGCAAAAATCCATTTAAAAATTCTACCCAATAAAAATCAAGTTTTATTTTAAAAACTATTTACAGTATGTATCAATTTTAAAATCAGAGCATATTTCTCCTCTCTTCACTCTATAATAATATTCCTAGTTACTAGAAGTGTTTTGTCTTTTGTGGGCAGGAGGTGGCTGGGGAGAATGGTGATTGAGGGTTGTTAACAATGACAGTGGAGCAAAGGAAAAGGATAGCATAACAGCAGTAAGGAAGAAAATGAAAGCAGATGAGAAGCAGGTCTCCCTCCTGATAAACACCAAGGCGGTTGCAAGAACAAGATAAACTTGAAAACCACACTTCTCAGAAGCATGTAAAACCTGTACACTAGAAATAGTAACTCAGAATAATTGGGGAATATGATTTGCAATTATTTTAAATAAGTATGTGTTTCAAAAGATTCCTTTAAGTAAATTTAATTTCACAGGGTTTAACTTTTTTCACTTATACTACTAAATCTACCTTACTACTCCTCTTTAGATATGGCAGCAAAATACATAAAACATTATTAGAACAAGTAAGGGCTCAAAATGTAACAGCACATGACCTCTCTGAATACGCAACTAGAGGATTTACTTTCAAGAGTCTTATTTCCTAGTTTGTGAGTAGTTTAGTTCCTGTGTTTCTTCTAGAAATTTCTACCTATTAACCATTTCACTGTTCACTAACAAATAAAAGAATGTGTACTATCACTTACTATAGCCAATATACCCGTAGAGATCTGAATCAAATATGAGAGTCAAAACTCTTCCAACTTAGCCTCTCAACTCTGTTGATTCTTCAACTCTTATTGTCTAAAACTTTATTATACTTTGTAAATTAAGTAGTGAGATGAAACTTCAAAATCATTTAGTTCAATTCTTTTTTAAAGTTGAGATCATTCAGAGAATTAGGTAATGCAGTGTCAGCTCAGGTTTTGTAATGTTTAGACCAATACCTGTTCAACTAAACAATGCTGCTTTCCATAATTGCTCCTTCCTCTCTATGTTCTTGTTATACAAACAGTCCGCCTGCGAAAGCTGATAAACTAAAGTACACCTAGCATGACCAGAAAATACCAAGTTTCAAGTCAAATAACACTGCTTTCTTTTCTATCCAATATCATTTCTGCAACTCTCCCAACTGCCAAAACTTTCCTGTTTCTTTTCCATTACATTTCTCTACCACCATAATTAAAGTTCCAGTTATGTAGTATTCTATGGTACCTGAAAACATGATGCTAATCATAATAAGCAAATACTGAGTGCTCATTATATCAAAACTTTTTTAAGCCCCTTCCACATAACACTTCACTATTCTCAACTTTAAGATAAATAATATTGTAATTCATATTCTATAAGTGAAAAAGACAAAACCTCAGAGGTAAAGTAATTTGCCCCAATTTATACAACTAATAAAAAGCAGAACTGGGAAAAAGTAATCAGGGGGTCTGACTCTGATGCTCACACTGATCTCTACTGATAAGTGAATACAACTACATGGACTCCATCAGTGTGCAAGTAACTCAAAATCTGGAGGCTAAGAAGAATTCAAAGAGTCTTTGTATTTGAAGAGGTTTCTTACACATTAAAATAGCTTAATATGGCTTATTCCTATTAACTATATCTTCTTTGCAAAGACATGGCTCAAGTAACTCATTCATATATAATTAAAACCGAAATTTAAAAAGAAAATCAGAGGGGAAAAAGGGTTGCAGCAATTTTCTAACAAACGTCCCAATCACCATTGGCCAAAAGAACTTTTGCAGCGATAGAAATGTTTTCTATCTGTGCTACAGATCATGGTAGCCATTAATTACATGTGGCTTTCAGCATTTGAAATGCGTCCAGTGTGACTGAGTAATTGCATTTTGAATATTCTGTAATTTTAAATAGTTCAAATTTAAATAGCCACATGTGGCTAGCAGCTACTATACTGGACAGGAAAGGTATAGATGACAAAATGCCAGAAAAAAGGTGAGTAAAGAACTTCTTATTTACTTTACTTGGAGACTGCACCAAAAGTCAAAGCTATTTAAAGGTCTCTTTTTACTTGGTCTAGTTTCAATAATTGACCCAAACAATATAAACTTCCAAAGAGATTTAAGTCACCTAAACTTTACATATTTAAGTTCATCTTTGTATATCCCAATAGAAAAAATAAAACCTGTATTATCAATAAAACTTCATGTATCAGAAAGTTTTTTTTACTGTTTGGATAACTCAGAGGAAGAATCTGATCTGGAAACTCTGCCACCTACTAGAAAAACTTTAAAAAGAGTCACGCAAGTTTTACATTCTCTTCATAATAAATACTTGTAATAAAGTGCTTACCTCGATTCTCCACTACTGTTTCTAACACTTTCTTCATCACTGTGTCCATTCATTGTAAATATCAAGAAGTTTTAAAATAAAATATAAATCTTCTCAGTTTAAAAGATGAATACAAATATGGACTCCTTAAACATCAAAAATTCACA
>ML108066.1:0-21881 GCA_003697995.1 Taxidea taxus jeffersonii
TATATATATATATCTACCCATTCATCTATCGCATCTATCAATGGACACTTAGGTTGTTTTTATATCTTGGCTATTATAAGGGGGTGTTCTGGGCTGATTTTCACACCCCCAACCTCAAATTCATATCCTGAAGTCCTAATACCTGGTACCTCAGAAATTGGCTGTATTTGGAGACAGGTCTTTAAAGAGATAATTAAGGTTCAATTAAATCCTTAGGGTGGGCCCTAATTTAGTTGGACTAATGTCCTTATAAAGAGAGGAAATGTGGACACAGACACATACAGAGGAAGACCAAAATAAAGACACAGGAAAGGAGATAAGCCTTCAGAAAAGCCCAACCATGCTGACACCTGCTAGTCTCCACAACTGTGAGGAAAGAAACTGCTATAGTTAAAGCTACCCAGACCTTGGTACTTCTTTATGGCAGTCCTAGCAAACTCAGGCAGGAGGAGGACTGGGAAAGTGCTAAGGGTGCTTATATGCCCATGGATTTGACCCAAGCAGGGAGAATGGACTGTGTGCAGGTGAGAGCTGGGGGGACGGTGCTCTCTTGAGCCTCTGACAAGATCCTCTTATGTTGTGTTTTGGGCTAGCCACTCTGTAGGGGCATAGAGGCCCTACATAGAGGTGGGAGGAAAGGGTGGGGGTGAAATGAAGGAAAAGCTACTTAGTATTCTCAGGAGACAAAGACTGTGTGTGTGTGTATGTGTGTGTGTGTGTGTGTGTGTGTGTGTGAGTGTGTAAGACGTTATGTTGACCTTACATAACTTCAAGTACCTTTTCATCCTTTTTAATGTTTTATTTGACTAGGTGAGAAAGGCCAGGTTGAAGAGGGAAAAACAAAATTACACTCAGCCTTTTGTAGTTAATAGAAGTATTTCCATCTTATTTAGAGGAGAATATATTTTTAATACTTAGGTGGTGGAGAAAACTGACCAGATGAAGGCATCTTTGGTTCACAGTGAAACATAACTGGCTTTATTTTTTTCCCTTTTATGATCAGATACACATAAATATTCAAAACAAAAATTGTGTGTGAAAGGAGGGTTGATAAGAATAATTAAGGAAGAACAGAATACGTAACAGACTGTCTTTACCTAGTTCCAATTATCTCAAAGTTGTCAGGTTCTTCAGAACTTGTAGTGTTTATATCACACCCCAGCTTGGCTGCAAGGTGGCCCTGCCCTCAGTTACCAGGTGATGAATCTGAAAGATTGAGGTTGGGTGGCTTGGACTAGGAAGGCAGGATAGAGACTGTCACTAGGAAGCAAACACATAACTACAAACCCCCAAGTGCACTGTAACCTCACATTTGAGCTGGAAGATTATTATCCATCTGGCTGTGTGCTCTGGGAATGAACTGAGAAGGACAGATTCATTTCCCCAAACAATTAGGTGAGCACCAACAAAGAGGCAGGGCACTAATATTCTACCAAAGGGAAAAAAAAAGCGATCCCTTGAGCATATGGATTATTTCCAACATGGACAGGTGCTTTTTTGATAATTCTTCAATTTGAAGCAAGGGGCAGATGGCAAGAACGGGCATCATTATTTCCAAATCTGAATGGCAAATAAAGTCTTCCTTTAGTCAGTTTGGGCTGCCATGACAACATACCATAGACTGGGTAGCTTAAATAATACACATTTATTTCTCATTGTTTTAGAGACTGGAAGTCCAAGATCCAGGTGCCAGTATGGTCATGTTCTGGTGAAGATCTTCATCCTGGTTTAGGGACAGCCATGTTCTCATTGTATCCTCATATGGCAGGGAAAGAGGAAGAGCTCTGGTCTCTCATTCTAAGGATACTAATTCCATTTATGAGGCTCCATCCTCATGATCTAATTATATCCCACAGGTCTCATCTCTAAATGATGAAGGATCACCTTCGTCGCCTTGAGGATTTGGGTTTCAACATATGAATTTGGGGGGACACAAATATTCATTGCATTGGAACTCTTCACTAAGAAATCCAATAAAGTATGTATCCTGTCAACCTTCTACTATACAAAAATCTGTAGATCCCTTACTTCTTTTGGCTCCTGAGGTCATTCACAAGTATTGACTATTTATTGACTGTCTCTCCCTCCCCTCTGTGGGAGAGTGCACCATTTGACGATGCATATGACAGAATTCTGATCCTTTATGCACTTTAATTTGGGGAAAGGGTGTATTTATCCAAGACAAGTGTTCCATTCTCTTTTCCATTCTTCTCCTTTCTTCCTCCTCCTCCTCCTCCAATGTCATCTTCATCTTTTTCCTTTGAAGCTATCAAGTGTTATAGGATGCATTTAGCTTAATCATCCAGATTTATCATTACTCATTCAGCTAACATAGATTGGTTAGAAGGTGTGTTTTTTTCTTTCTTGGCCATTTCCAATAATACAACCTATTGCACTACATTGGCTGACAAACCTGGTATGACAAGAGGAACCTTGGACTTACACCTGATTTGCACTGACATCAGCCAAGAGTCATAATTGCTTCTGGGCCCAGTGCTCATTTCCATCTCTTCTGAGAAGCCAGTTATTTTATAAGAATGTAATTGCAGGTAAGTAGTTGGAAGGAAAGAACATTTTGGAAGGACTAGGCATGTACAAATACCTGAAAAAAAGCAGGTAGATAAGGAGAAATCTAGTTGCTGTATTGGTCCAGAGGGATGTGTAGGTAGACATCTAGACATTATATTACTCCAATTGTCTTAATTACGGGAGAGTGACAACTACTTATTTTCTTAGAGGGAATGTGAGCTGGTGGCACATTCTTCATCTAACAAAACAGTTCCTTCTGGGGAGGATGGGGGTGAACTGTCTGCCATTGATCTTTCCTGGGCACTGGAAGGTGCACCTGATAATTACTTAAGAGCTTGTTTCTGAGAATAGAGGCCCTGATCAGTATGTTTTCAAGTAACAGGAAAAAAAGGAAGAGAAACTAATGTTTATTGAACTTTCACATCTAGACTTTGTGCAAGGTTTTTTTTGCATAAGTTATAGTATCCTCATAATAATAACCCCCAAATACACATTTTTTTTTTCGTTTGAGTCTTATCTTGCTTTTATGTGGGTCAGAAATAGTTGACTTCTGGCAATTTCACATGCTTCAACCTATTATTATCTTCATTTTTAATGATGAAAACACATCAGTTCACACTTGCTCTGTTTTCTGTCTACTATCTCCACCCCCTACCCAAGCTTCCCACTTTATAGCATAAAGCAATTGTTCTCAAACTTTAAAGGGGAGAGCTTGTTAAAAAACAGATAGCTGGTCCTCAGCCTCAGAGTCTCTGGTTTAGTAGTCTGTAATGGGGCCAGAGATTTTGAATTCTTTTCTTTCTTTCCCTCTCTCTTTCTTTCTTTCTTTCTTTCTTCCCTTCCTCCTTCCATTCTTCCCTTCTTTCTTTCTTTCCTCTTTCTTTCTTCTTTTAAAAGATTTTATTCATTTATTTATTTGAGCAAGAGAGAGATTAGAGCACATGTGAGTGGGGTGTGGGGAGCAGAGGGGGGAGGGAGAGAATGTCCAGCAAATTTCGAGCTAAGCATGGAGTTTGATGCAGGGCTCTATGGGACTTGATGGGGCTCAGTCCCTGGACCTGGAGACCATGACCCCAGCTGAAACCAAGAGTTGAATGCTCAACCGACTGAGTCATCCAGGCACCCCAAGATTTTGAATTTCTAACAAATACCCAGATGCTGCTTCTGCTGCTTGTCCAAGATCGCACTTTGGGATCCACTGGCATAGAGGGATAGCATCCTTAAGAATGCAACTTTAAGACTTGCTTCCCCCCCCACTTTGGTTCCAAAGCAATATTTAAAAATCCATATTTCCTTTAAAAATATTTTCCAAACCTGATATTGTCATTTTCACTTACCCTCAAATTATATTTCATTTATATATAATCCATAAGACAGAAACTAATTTCCCTTAATTTTTAGAAGCCACAAAATTTTCCATTCATAGAGCACAATTCCAGAAAAACTATTTCATAGACGAAACAATATCAAAAGCCTAAAATTTAAAGTGTTGGAAATTGAGGAAAGGGTGAAAGAACAAATAAAGGTTGGTGGGTAAGTAGGATAACGCAGTGGAGATTCACACATCCGATCTGAGGTTATACTAGAAGTTCTCTCCTCAACTCCTTACCCCTACTGAGATTCTGGGAGCCAGGCCCTGAACCGTGAATGATTCTCTCCACTTTATAGACAAGGAAAGAGATTTAGAGGAGTAAAATTATTTTCCCATGGCTGGCTCATGGAAGAACCCACTTAGAGAGTGTTAAAAGATAAACTGAGGCATATGACATATTTTAAGAGTTTATTTGAGAAAAGATTGACTCCAATCTGGCAGCGACACACTGGAAGAGGTTAGGTGGGCATTGCCAACAGGAACAAAAGGAAAAGACTTTTATAGATTAAGTGTGGAAGCAAAGAAAGGAAATTTTTTGATTGGCCAGAGCTTAAATCCTCATTGGTTGTTTGTGATTGGTTGTCCTGAGATTTCTATTTCATAGCCTTGAGGAGTTTGTAGGCTTAGACTTTGGTTTGCTTATGTAGGCCACCATGGCTTGAGAGCCACATCAATCTAATGGTCTCCTTGTTTGATTAATTTAACAGGGGTCAGGGCAAACCTCAGAATGGGGCCAGCGGGGGAACAAATCATAGGAGATGGGGACACATTATTTATTTTGGTCGAGGATAGAGGAGGAAATTTTATTCCTCTAATTTCCTCTCACTTTCATCTATATTGAAACAAATACATTAGGAGCAAATAGAAAATGCTACATCAATGTTGATCCACCAAAAGAACTCTGAAATCTTGGTGTGAACAACCCAGGTAGCCATCTGGTACTCGGGTTATTTGTTCCTAAACACCTAGGTATTCAGAAACACCACTAGTTTTGTTAAACATAAGAGCATCTTCCTCACTGTTCTTCTGGACTTCCCCAAGGACTTGAGAAGTCTGTTTTTCTTCATTTCCCTGTGTCCTTGCATTTATCTCTTCGTCTCTTTCTTTATCTCACCCATTTTCTTTGTTCCTGCTATTATCGCACACGCTTCTTTTTTCTACCTGATTTGCTTTAATCCACCCAGCTCCTTTCTCTGTTTTCCATTTCAATGAATGAGAAATGCTTTCTTCATTTATCAGAACTTTCCCTGAAGGCTCTAGTGGGCTTTGCGAGAACTGGTTTTGCTTATCCTGAAGAACTCCTTGGAAATGACAAAGAGATATCAATACTATTTAGCTCTTACAAAAGACAAAGCAGTTGGAGAAATTTATTAGTAGGCACTTGCTTATTTTTTAAAACTTGGAGTATCCCAAAGACCCTCCTGGAAGAATTGTCCTGTACATCCTGGACAAGTAACCTTACTTCCATGAACTTTGGCTTCCTCACCTATGAAAAGGTGATGATAATACCTTCTCACAGAGTTGTTATGAGGATAGAGTGAAAAAGTACACTTCAGCTTTCTGTTACTGTGTTTCTTCAAGCCACCCAGTTCATTCATTCACTGACTCACTTAAGGATGTTCCTTCGCCACTGTAAACAGAATAGTGAAAACACCGGTCTTTGACCTCATGGAACTTATAGAAGACATAGACCCAAACAAGTAATTATAAACTAATAAGCTGTAATAAATACAACAAAGGAAAATAGACTGTACAACAAATTCAGTAAAGGAAAAGTATATTGTGTCATGAACATGCATGATGGGGAAATCTGACCTAGCCTGGAGGAGTGGGTGATCAAATATGGCTTCTTCACCAAAGTGACATTTAAGCTGAGGTCCAAAAGATGAGTGTGGGATTGACTAGATAGTAAATGGGGAAGAGAGAGTTCCACATAGAATTGCATATGCAAAGGCCCACAAGTTGCAGGAAAGAGCTTGGCATGTTCAAGGAATTCATGAAAGGCCTTTACGTTCTGAGGTTAGAAAGCCGGAGAAAGAGGATCATGGCTAAAGTTGTAAGAGCAAGTGGGAGCAGAATCACCTAGGGTCTTGTGGGTCACACCGATGAAGGATAATTGAAAGAAAGGCAGGCAAGGACAAGAGGACACCCCCCCACCCCCACCTTCTAAGAGACAATAACCTTTAAAAGGATTTTACACCACCCTGGAAGGAACCCTCCACCCTTTCCCACATGATAAAACCTGATTGGATGGAGGTTCTTGGAGGGTTAAACAGATTAAAATAGCCCATAAAACCCTAGACTTAGAAAGGCCTCTGGCTACCCTCTCAGGTCCCCTCCTTCTTTGGGAGCTTTGTACTCTATCATTCAACGAACTTTGCTATCACTCAATACACTTGGCTTTGCTGCCCACCATGTTTTGTCTGGTCAACCTCTTCATTCTTGAAAGTGGCGTGACCAAGAACCATGGGCACCAAAGGAAAAGGAAAATCCTGCAACAGCATTAAAGATTCTGTCCTTTCTCCCAAAAGCATTTGGAAGGCTTTAAGATGGGAAACAATATACAGTTGACCCTCAAACAACACCAGTTTGAACTGCTGTAAAATTTGAATTATACAGAGATTTTTTTCAATAAATATAGTACAGTATTGTAAATGTATTTTTTCTTCCTTATGACTTGTTTTAATTTAAATTCAATTAGCCAACATATAGTAAGTACATCATTAGTTTCAGATGTAGTGTTCAGATTCATCAGTTGCATATAACACCCAATGCTCATCACATTATGTGCCCTCCTTAATGCCTATTACCCAATTTCCCCAACCTCCCATTCCCCTCCCCTCCCACAAGCCTCAGTTTCTTTCTCATAATTAAGAGTCTCTCATGGTTTTTCTCCCTCTTTGATGACTTCCCATTCAGATTTCCCTCCCTTCCCCTACTGTCCTCTGCCCTGTTTCTTATATTCCCCATATGAGTGAAACCATATGGTAATTGTCTTTGTCTGATTGACTTATTTCACTCAGCATAATATCCTCCAGTTCCATCCATGTGGATGTTAATGGTAAGTATTCATCCTTTTTGATGGCTGAGTAATATTCATGTGTGTGTGTGTGGACATCTCGGTTCTTTCCACAGTTTGGCTATTGCGGACATTGCTACTATAAGCATTGGGGTGCAGATGCCCCTTTGGAACAATCAATATATTTGTAGCTTTGGGGTAAATACCTAGTAGTGGAGTTGCTGGGTCATAGTAGTTCTCTTTTTAACTTCTTGAGGAAACTCCATATGGTTTTCTGGAGCCTTCCTTATGATCTTCTTAATAACATTTTATTCTCTTTAGCTTACTTTATTATAAGAATACAGTACGTAATACACATAACCTACCAAATATGTGTTAGCTGGCTGTTTATGTTATCCGTAAGAACAACAGCAGGCTATTAGTAGTTAAGTTTTGGGGGAGTCAAAGGTAATTTGCAGATTTTCAACAACACAATGATTGGTGCCTGTATCCCTGCCCTTGTTCAAGAATAATTGTAGTTAGATTTTCCTTTAGACTCTGTTGGGCTAGAATAAATGGTAGAAACACAAGAATGGAAGAGAGCTGCCTGTTAGGAGGCTCCCAAATTTGTCTAGGTAAGATACAGTGGCTTAGATTTCAGAGCTGGGGAGGAGTGGGAATGAAGCTTTAAGGTACTTCACAGATTGAATGGTCGGGTTTTGTGAATCACTGCATAGGTATACAATGTGAAGATGAGGATGATTAATGTGATTTCCAGGTTTCTGTTTAGAGTACCTGGTCATGGTGGTACCATTTACTTTTAGAAGGAACACATTTGAAGAGGAAGCTCACTTGTTCTGGCTTGGATATATAGACTTTAAGATGCCTATAAAGCATCCACATTGAAGTGATGAACAAACAGCTCAATAAATGGATCTGAATGGACAAAAAGTATAGGAATTAATGCTTCTTTAGAGGATATTTGGAACATGGGAGTGAAGGAGATATCTACTAGAGAAGGCCCAAGCAAACCAACTAGACCACAATGGTGGTGCTTCTAGATTGGAGTTAGCATGTATGGGGGTTGTGTGAGTAGCCAGGGTGGAGGGGTGAATGTGTCTGTGTTTGTAGGAGTCATTTTTTACTTAAAGCTGTCATTGCTGAGCTCATCAGAATCTTCTGGGTGGCTTCTTGAGGGTTGGGTTGAAAACCGTGCCTTGAAGGATCCAGACCTTGAGCAGTTAGTTTTCAGATAAGCTGGGGAGAGGGAAATATAGTCCTTTCCTATTCCCCTTCTCCATCACTATATATAATCACAGAAATGTTTGCACATCTTTAACATACACTTTTGCAGTAAATTTAACATTCTATTTAAAAACAGGAAAAAAGGTAGAGTTAAATGTAAGCAATAATTGCTGTTTGGATATAGAAAATTAAATAATTTTATTGTTGTTGATTGCAATGGAAGAAAACATGTGGGTTAGATAACCATCCAGGTTTGATCCCCACTGAACGCATCTGTATACTGAGTGGAGAACTCTACTCTGATAATTCATATGTATTTAATTATATATTCATGCTTTTTGCATTGTTACATTGTCTGTGATTAGAGATATAAATGCCAATAATAAATGTAATAACCTGCCAATCTACCCCCCCACCTACCCATCCAACCAAGGTGATGCGATGTAGCAAGTAACAACATGGACCATGAAACTAGTCTATGTGGGTTCAAAGCCCGGTCTGCCCCTCGCTGGCTGTGTATGCTTGGGAAGTTCACTTAACTTCTCCATGCCTCAGTTTCCACATTTATAAAATGGGTGTCATAGTAATTTAATATATATAAAACACTAACGATGAAGGCCCAATTATACTGAAAGCTTTTTATATTATTAGTATGTACGATGACTCTGACATAGGCCACGTGGGTTGCTTCAAGGGGTCTACTAGAGTCTAGTGGGAAGTTCAGACAAGGAGATACCAGAATGAGGACAGGACAAGCCCGATGAAAGCACAAAGGAGGGGAAGCAAAGGGATTCCAGTCCTGTCTGATTTGAGCCCTGAGGAATGAAGAGGACTACAGCATGGATTTGGGGGGAAATCATTTCTGAATTCCATAAAAACTTCTGGCATACAGCTCATTTACAATCACAAAAACATATTTATCTTGTGCTTTACAATTTTCAAAGGGATTATGTATACCTGAATTTATTTGATTTCCTTTATCAGTCTTATAATAGCCATTTTTGGAGCACTTTCTCTGAGTCCATTGTGAGGGCAAGAGCCTGACAAAAATAAGACCTATTTCATAATCTCGAAGAATAAGGTTTAGTGGCTTTTTTGGCCACACTTTTTTTTTTTTATAAGCAGAAATTGAAGTTTGGAGGAATTAAAGACTTTCCCAAAGTCAGACAGCTGGTGTGATATGAACTCCAGCCTCTAGATTTTGTATAGTTTTGGTCCTTTTGTCATCTAAATGCTGGTCCTGAAACTAGCTGAAGCCATCCACTAGTAAGCACAGAATATCTGAGTTCCTTTCCTCAAAATAACGTTAGAAAATTGCATACTCTGAAAAAAAAAGAAAATTGCATACTTTGGTTTCATAAACTCCAACATTCCAAGATTATGCATAGAAAGAATGAACTGGGCTTTCTGAGCGTGTTTTCTCTGGCTCTGCAATGCCACAATACATCACTTACATCCTTGGAGAGTAAACAGATCGTTCTGAGCTTCCTGGTCCAGACAGCTTCCTGGGCTGAGATCCCAAGGCATTTCACAGAAACACAAAAAGGCTGGAATAGGTCCACGCTGTGGCACAGGTGACCAAAGTCAGTACTTAGGATTTGGAGCCAAGGACAATTGTCCAAAGGCAAAGGTGAGCACAGGTGGCAGGCAGTTGGGGCAGGCTCTCATTAGTCACAGGAGTAGGTGGGGCCTTGCAAAACCAGAAATCAACTTCTGGGAGAGAGATTAGCTCAAGGGCATCCAAAGTCAAACAGTCAGAGTTGGGTTAAGTCCACAGGGAGTAGGAAAATAAAAAGTGGGTGAGGGATCAGGCGGGGCAGTGCAGAAGGACAGATCTGTATCAGGGACACTCCATCCTTGAATAGGCTTCCTGTTCTTACTTCTGAGGCTTTCTTCAGTGGTGGTTCAGTGGCGCTTGGTCCCTGCTGGTCTACACTGCACTGATGCAGGTCTACACTGCAGTGCATCCGCGAGCTGCGGCAAGGCAGGCTGGCAAGGGTCAGCTGGGCTCCCAATGATTCAGTTCCATGCTTAGACTCAGTAGCAAAGCCCCTTCAGCCACCCGAGGCCCACCTCTGAAGGATGCGTATACTGTTGGGGATTTGTACTTGGCTAAAGCATCATGTTCAACTTCAAAGAAAAAGCCTTAAAAGAAAGAAGATATTTATTTTCCTAAAATTTCATAGTAGATGAAAATGAAGTGGCTTGTAATGACGGGAGGGGAAAGCGAAGCAAAACAATATCCTTTTCAGTGAGCTAGAAACATCCATCACACTGTCTTTGAAGAGTGTATAGGTCTGAAAATAAAGGGCTGATTCTTAAAGCTTTTGAAAAGCCCCAATATTTGGATTTCTATACCACTTCAGCTGGAAACCAGTTTACGATGTTGGAATAAAAATAAATTTGAGTTTGTTACCCTGAATTATGAAAGCTCCAAGGATGATGGAAACCCCCATATGGTGCTTAAACTGTGCCAACTACTCCTGTGAGCGCCCTCTACATGTTCATTTAATCCTTTCAGCAACCCTACCAGCCCTCTCATTATTGCTATATTACCACTGCACTGAGAAAGAAGTGGAGTGATATGTCCAAGGTCCCACAGTCTGAAGCTCACAGAATCCTGCAAAAGACAGAAGTGGTAAAATATAGTAATTCCATTTGTGCTTTTCTTTCTCTGTACCCATGGGTCCAGGAACATTTTTGGGGGGCTCTAAGTCCCAATTTGGGCTTCCATGTAACCAGGAGCTGTGTATTTGCATCCAGTAGTTAGCCTAAAATATGGTCATATACTTCATGGTTAAAACCATCATTACCAGGGTGAGCAGTGAGATGAGTAAAACCTTTCATGCTTTAGTGTCATGAAGGCAGGCATACACATGGTAGATACAGTGAGCACTGCTATTATTCTGCACCGTCCTTTTTCCCATACTCTTCCTGGGTTAACGCCAGGGTGAAGAACAGGGACTAGAGTCAGATGACTGGTTAATTCCTGGACAGATTTCCTTGTTACGCAGCTTGGAAAGTTAGTCATCTTCCATGGGACTTATGTTTCCTTTTCTTCACAGCAGGGGTAAGAATAGTCCTTACCTTCCAGTCTTGTTGGGGGACTTAAATATGGTGCATTCTAAATGCTTTGCACAGGGCCTGGCACTAAGCATGGGCTCAACACCTGCTAGTTTTTACAGTGGTTTTTGTTACTCTGAAGATGAAAATCAGGGGGAAAGCATCTTTGAACTTCTCTGTATCACTGGTTCTCCCCCCTCCCTCTTTTTAAAAAGATGCAGCTGGCACTTAGATACTATTAGAATGGGTAAGACCAATGTAACCTTTCTCTCTTGCTTTGCTCATCTCAAAACATGAACAGTTTTTACTGTTCATGGGATTAATGGGATTAATGGGACACTGACCTCAGGGAGGAGAGGAGAAATGATGAACAGAAGGGACAGGAAGAGGTGCGCTGATTCATGCAATTGAGAGAGACATTTGGAGAGAAGCTAAAAGGAAAAGAAAAGGAAAAGAGTAAGAAATCGTGACAGTAAGGACTTGCTTTCAAAGCTTGGAGGTGGTGTGCATGTAGAATGGGATATTAGATGATTTCATGGGTGATAATATCTACATTATCATGATATATTTTGGGGACCCATACTTCCTGAACAGGGTTTAACAGACCTTCATTTTTATACTGAACTCATTACATCACACTTATTTTAAAATGTTTTCATGAATTCTCTACAGGTAATCAGTTTTGTGGGATACTACTAATTGGTGTATTTCCTTCCTGTTTCCTACCAGTAGTGGCAATACTAGGAATATTAAGGCATTTTATAGGAAAAATACTATGTAAAAACAAAACAAATAAAAAACTTACTTATACAGCAGTAATATCCCATTAGAAAATAAAATGGGGGGAAATCTCATTTAAAAACTAGAGTAACATAAAAAGGCACGCTAAGACTTTTGTGGAGGAAACTGTAAACCTTTACCGAAGCATATAACAAAGATCCAAATTAATGGAAGGATTGACTGTTGAAGAATTAAAAAATATACTCCATATTTTAAAATGTCAATTCTCCCACAAATAATTTACAAATTCATTGCAATCCTAATCAAAATATAAAAAGGATTTTTAAATGGAATGTAATAGGATGATTCTAAAAATTTTATGAGTATAAATGTGCAAGAATAGTGAAGGCAATTTTGAAAAGGAATTATAGAGCTATGTCTTCCAACAGCATTGCTAGAAAATAAAATAAAGTTGTATTAATCGAAACAGTGTGTTGTTGCCGCAGGAATAGATAAGCAGATCAATGACACAGAACAAAAGTTAGAAATATATATTATCTTACATATAAATTTGGTTTATTTTGGTTCTGGTGTGTAGACCAGAGTTGAAAGCATGAGTTATTCGATAAATTGGCTCTCCATTTGGAAAAAAAATCAAACTTCTATCTCACACCATTCAGGTGGATTAAAAACATGAACACTAAAACTACGTAACACACACATGCAAAATTCTTTAGAATAGGAAGGACACTCATAAATGAGAGATAATAGCAAAAATCAAAAGGAAAATACTGATAAATTTCATTAATCATAATTTATGAACCCCTATACAGCAAAACTCAATAAAAAAGTAAGAAAACACCTAGTAGATTCCAACTAGTAGATTGGAAGAAAACATTTCCAACACTTTTGGCAGATTGATGAGACATATTAGAAATATATGCTAGTAAGAAAAACAAATGACAGAAAAAAGGGAGAGGAGGCAAAAGCTATGACCTCGTTAGTGATCGAGGGAATAAAAGTTAATATAGTATACCATTTTAAACATTAATTTTTAAAAAATGAAAAAAATTGATGACCTTAAAAACTGGTAAGGAGGTTTACAACATATTCTCATACATTATTGATTGAGTGATAATTAGTACAGCTGATAAGAAAGGTCATTTGTTAGTACCTATTGAAGTTCAAAATGCATATTCCCTATCCGCTCAAATTTTACTTCTTATTGTCTACTGTGGAGAAGCATTTGCATATTACAGAAGGAGGAACACAGAAGAATGTTCACTGTTGTACTCTAACAGTGAAAAAATTTGGAAACAACCTAAATTTCCATTGAAATAGAAATGTTGAAACAAACTATGGTATTTTCATACTATGTAATTCTAAGGAATTAAAAGGGATGAGTTAGTGATATTCATAGCAACACGTTTGAATCTTTCAGCCCATTTGTTGAGTGAATGATCCAAGTTGCTAAATGATATATAGAGGAAGATGCCATTTATTAAAAAGCAAAAGAAAACACTTGGTATTGCCTGTACTTTTAATTTTAACATTCTTAGTGGTAATGTTGCCTCATTGTGGTTTAATTTGCATTTCTCTGGTTAGTGGTGATGATGAACACCTATTTATAGGCCATTGGAATATCTTCTTTTATGAAAAGCTGATCAGGTAATTTACCTATTCTTAGTTGGGTTGTCCCTGTTTCTTTTTGTAGAAATTTTTGACCACAGGGTTGATTTGTAGTTCTTTCTCCAGGAAGTCTTTTATCAATTATTTGTAATTACAAGATCTTTTTTCAGTGTATGATGACTGTTCACTGTTAATGTTAGCAAGAATGAAAATGAACTGGAACTCTTTTTCTTTTTTAAAAGATTTTGTTTATTATTTATTTGACAGACAGAGATCACAAGTAGGCAGAGAGGCAGGCAGAGAGAGAGGAAGGGAAGCAGGCTCCCCACCGAGCAGAGAGCCCGATGTGGGGCTCGATCCCAGGACCCTGGGATCATGACCTGAGCCAAAGGCAGAGGCTTTAACCCACTGAGCCACCCAGGTGCCCCAACAATTACTTAGCTTTTTGATTCATGAGCTCTTCAGCTGTAAAATAATTGTCACAACCTACCAACACAAATCATACCTACAACATGAGATAGTTGTTGAGGATCCATTGAACCAATGTACACAAAATAGTCCCTGTGTCGGACCCCGAATAGACGCTTAGTAAATGCTAGTTATTTTTGTAAAGGTTATGTCTCAAGTCGATGCAGCTGGAACATGCCCGAGTGTCTGGAATAGGACCATAGCACGGTGGGACTTCTGGTGGTTCTCTTTTACTCTCCATGAGAGTTTATGGGCAGACCTACTCCTAGGCTCTGATGTTATACCCCTAATAGTGCAGTCCCAGGTAATCAAAAGCAGCCTCTTTCCAATTCCTCAGGATGCCCATGAGATGAAGGGCCCTTAGGCAGTACTCTTTCCTCCCCACATCTGGCCTTGCTTTATGAGGCCAGTCTCCTGGAAATCTACAGAGGCTTTTTCTCTCTTTGGGTATAGGTTAACCTGGCCTCTCATCTGTAGGTCAGAGAACAACAGTACTAATAATTTAGGAAGCCTCTGTTGCCTAGCTCCTCACCACTTTGACCCTGAAGCAAAAGAAATGACTGGAGGATTTTCTATACCATCTAAAATGTCCCATATGGTTTGCAAACTGTTTATGTTATTGCTCATATTCGAATTGTCTGAAAACCCATAATCACAGGTGGCAGTGATGAAGGGGTTCTTCAGGCCCAAGAGTTGGATCTAGCCTAAGGCAAAACCAACCTATGGTAATAGAAGTGGGAATTGTGGCTGCCTTTGGGGTTGAGGGATGTTGACTTGGAAAGAACATGAGGGAGCCTTCCAGGGCATGGAAGTTTTTAATATATTAATTGTTACCGTGGTTGCATGTGTAAAAATTCACTGAGCCAAATTCTTAAAAATTTGTAGACCTTTTTGCATAACACATGTAAAATTTTGTATACTGCATGTAAAATATACTTCAATTAAAAAAATATATATATATACTTCAATTATAAAACAAAGCAAAATGAAACAAAATCCCAAACCCAAAAAGTAATAATAAAAAAACATATGGTAATGAAATACTAAAATAATAACAGATAATTAAAATTACAGAAAGACCTGGAATAATAAAAATCAAAATCCTAACAAGTTATCTATGGAGGAGACAGAAAGAAAGGAAAGAGAATAGAATGTGGTTAGTGGTTAAAAGGAGTCTTACCTTCCTAACCTTCCTTGTAATAGATTTTTCAATCCCCAGAAGAGAAAATACGATGTAACATATATAAAATGTGTAGATACTGTTCTGCTCACAGGCCCTGAGGATTTTCTGATTTTTTCCGCTATTAAATGCTCAATCGCTCTACTGACAACCACTGAGAGAAGATTTTGTACCCGTAAACACACTAACTCCTCCTCCGAGGGTGATCTAGTCCTTCGGTATTTTATCATAACTCCACTCGTTGTAATGACTTTGACTTGGTCCTGACACAGATAACGGCTTCCAGGATACATGCAGGGTGTATCTTCTTGGAGCACCTTACTTCTTCTGTCTACATTAGGTTCTCATTCAACTCTGGAGGTAGTAGAACACAGTGATTTCCACCCTGGCCTCCCTCCCAGTAGTACAGTAGCCATTCAGCAAGAAAGAATCCACTGAATGAAAACGACTCCTTCAGCAGTTCTTTTCGTCAAAGTTAAAATTCAGAGGAAAATCACTATTATTATTATTTTTAAAATATTTTATTTATTTGACAGAGAGAGAGGTAATAGCAGGCTCCCCGCTGAGCAAGGAGCCCCATGGCGGACTCGGTTTCGGACCCTGGGACCACGACAAGAGCCAAAGGCAGATGCTGAACAGACTGAGCCATCCAGGTGCCTGGAGAAAAATTATTTGTAAGAAATCAAACCAGCTTATGTAAATTTCATGGAAGACTGCTTTTTCATAAAATAACTTAGGTGCCAAGAGGACATAGACATAATGGAAGGTATGGTCAGAGTTTTGCATTTGTGAAATTTAAATATGGTTTCTATTTGAATTTTGGCTGTAAGTGCTATAAACCACCTCAAGTTTTGACCTGGAGAATGAGGGAGCAGTTAGGAGCAATACTAGGTGCCTTTTGTCTTTGTTTCCTCCATCATCTGGAGTTTCAATAAAATAAGTTATATATATTTTAAATCTGAAATAGTCCTAGTATACAATGTCTGTCTTACATCAGAGTGGCTATCCGACAATGTTCTCTGAGTTTTGAGTCAGAAAAACGTCATGATAGGCATGGAAATGACTACATTAACTAGCTTTGTCCGGATTGCCTCTTCTCTACACATAAGAAAATGTGCATCAGGACTCAGAAACTCTTGTGTCTGAGTCTGTAAACATAGGTCAGGGCTCCCAGCCTGTACATGAACATGGCAGAGTCCATCCTTTGGTCAGCTTTGCAAGCCCGTGATCTGAGGGCCTCGGAGGTGGAAGGACAGGCTCTTATTTGCATGTGACTTCCCAATGTTCTTTCTTCTTCTTCCTCTACATTTTGCCTCCTCTCCTCACTTTTTCTTGTTTTGTTTTTTTTTTTTTCCAAATAGACTTTATTGTTTAGAGCAATTTTAAGTTCACAGCAAACTGAGCAGAAGGTACAGAATGTTGCCACCTATCCCTTACCCACACATGTTCTGCCTCCCCCATTATCAACACCCCTCACCAGAGTGGGGCCTTTGCTATAGTTGATGAAGCCACATTGACACATCATCCTCCAAAGTCCATTGATTTCCTTAGGGTTCTCTTGGTGGTATACATTCTCTGGCTTATTTCCACTTTAAAAATTCCCTTGTGCATTATACCTTATACCTGACCGTTAAAAATTTAGCAGATCCTGGTCCTTGACTATGCCAGATGAACTGGAATCAGACACTTTCTCTGAAGGCCATCTTGCTTGGGTATGATCCCCTTCTGATCTTCTCAGAGGGACCTCCATGGGAAATACTTTCACGTGGCCACTGCTATTCCCTGGGTGCAGCTCCTCATCACCTTGGATCTTGAAATCTCAAGGAAACTCCTTCACAAATTCCTCAAGTATTTAATGGCAATGGGAGGCTGAGGACATAATGGGAAAAAAGCAATCTTTGGCCAAATAGAGATCACATTCTACTGTGCAGGCAGCCAAGTAAACAAGCAAATACACTGCAGAGTGATCAGCTTTAGAGGGTCCTAATTGGTCCCTCCTGGTCTGGCACATAACTGCCGAATTAATAAAATGTTAGTACTCCATCAATGAGATGTGTAGTCTCAGATTCCCATCTTGCTGGAAATTCCCTGTAGAATGGGTGTTGAAATCGTACTTGTGTTGTGGAATGGCTGTCGAGCTCTACAGTTAAACTGGAAGCCAGTGGGGCATGGAGGTAAGTCTCTTGCAGACTCTCAACGGTCCCCCCAGAGTAAGAAGGAGGCTAAAAATGATGCATTTTCCATATAATGTGACTCCTTTGTGTCTCTTTCTTCTCTCATGGAGAAATTGCTAATCAAATATAAAAGCTATACAAACCCCTGGGCACTCAGAGGAATTGAAATTCTCAAAAGCACTATTCAAGTGAAATTGACTTCTGTCTACATTCTATTTTGGCTGCTTCCAATGATGACTCTTGAAGTTTTGACTATAAGAGGTAGCCCTTGCTGCTTTCCAAACCACATCTTTTTTTCACTGAATCAGCTGGAACTAATCTTTTTGAGCCAAACATTTTTAAAGGTTTATGAAGGGATCACTGGTCATTCTTATTTATTATCTCTGATCTTGGGCACTATATGGCCTCCGGCTGGAATGGGATAGAGAGCTCTCGTTTTTTTTTTATTTCTGGTGTGCATCTAGAGGTGATGGAGAACTAGAGGGTGTAAGGAACACGGAAGAATTTGCACTGGGATACAGAAATGACTGTTTTGTTTTTGCCTTTCCTGGTTTCAGCTGCACAGCCAAGATCAGGATGTTTATGTCTAGTGGTTGGAAATACACATGCACGCTGAAAGAAATGTGTGTGTGTGTGTGTGTGTGTGTGTGTGTGTGTGTGTGTTGGGGAGGGGGGAGGATTGGAAAGAGTTTTGAAAAAGGAAATAGAAAAGGTCCTTCAGAATAGTGACATTCTACTCCAAAACATTTCTTTTCCTATCAAATAAAGGGGTGATGTAAAAGTCATTGCAATTATAAAAGGGTCTACCCAAGGACACATGTACTGGAGTGGGGGGGGGGGTCCCAGAAAAATATCATGGTCTGTGTGAGACTACACTGGTTAAATGCGTAGCCAGCCAGAATGATCAGCATAGCCTAGTGGGGGCAGGTCAACAAGATTAGATATGACAATGAGAATGGCCTTGGCTCATGCCAAGGATTCCTCGGGTGGAGAAGAATCCTTCAGTTGAGATCCTCAGCTGATGTGTCTCAAGTATGCTATCATGCACAACTCAGGGTGTACATTAATTTTTTTTAGTTTCCTGCAACCGATCTTATTTCTAACAAAATCTCCCAAGTGGTAGCAATGTAAGCTTAGTAAACTCAAGGTAGACTCAGTATTTGTGTGTTCTTTCCTTCCTGTTTTCTTGCTTGCATTTACATTTTGGAGTCAAGCATAATATCAAAGCATGAGGGAGCAGGCATCATGTCCCCGCCTTACTGAAGCTGCAGGGGTTTATTCTAGCCCATTGCCACCATGTCCGCGTGGCTCTTGGCGGCACACCACGCCACTGGGGCTTGAGGGCCTCCATGAAGCAGCTCTGGGCTCTTCTGCTTACGCATCTCTCACGGGCATTGATTGTTTGCAGTTCTCAGGCTATGCTGGGGCGGCTCCTTTTTGGCCCCAAAGCTCATCTGGGAAACAAAGCTCTCAGAATCCCAAAGAGACCTCAGGTTTTTCCCTCTGGCTGCCCTGACTTGGGTCGTGGGAAGGGGCCGGATGCACCACCTTTTCTTAGAGGCATTGAACAGTATGGAAACATCTTACTTTTTCTTTACTTCTTCTCTTTTACCTTCCCCTCTCTGTAGGATTCTATCTCTCACTAGGGTGAGGAGAAGTTGGGATGGATGACTTGCTCTTATAAAAAGGATCGTTGCCATGCATCTTTTCATTAAGAGCTAAAGATAGGGGACGCCTGGGTGGCTCAGTTGGTTGAGCGGCTGCCTTCGGCTCGGGTCATGATCCCGGGGTCCTGGGATGGAGTTCCACATCGGGCTCCTTGCTCAGTGGGGAGCCTGCTTCTCCCTCTGCCTCTGTCTGCCTCTCTGTCTGCCGTGCTCGCTCCCATTCTCTCTCTGACAAATAAATATAATTAAAAAAAAAAAAAAGAGCTAAAGATAGCATGCCAAGAGTCCTTCAGCAGCTTGATTGTTTTCTTTCTGATACTGTTGTCCCTGTTGTGAGTGTCAAACATGCATGTATAAGCCTGTTAATATTTTGTTGCAGATTTTTTGCCAGGCATAACCAGGATGTATGCATATTTATACATTCTATATACTTATAATTCGTATCTCCATTAAACAAAATCCAACCATGTTCTGTATTGTTCTGTATATCATCTGCAATCTCCATTTTCCCTTAAACTATATATTGTGGGGCACCTGGGTGGTTCAGTGGGTTAAAGCCTCTGCCTTTGGCTCAGGTTATGATCCCAGGTCCTGGGATCAAGCCCCGCATCGGGCTCTCTGCTCAGGAGAGCCAGGAGCCTGCTTCCTCCTCTCTCTCTGCCTGCCTCTCTGCCTACTTGTGATTTCGGTCTGTCAAATAAATAAAATCTTAAAAAAGAAAAAAGAAAAGAAAAAGCTTATATGTGTACTGTACTCATAGTTGTAATCACTTGCTGTAGGGCTCCCTTTAGGTGTGTACCTGAATGCACACACACACACACACACACACCCTTATACACTCCTACGCACATGAGGGCTTGCTATGTGAGTGTTTTGAAATGAGTTAACCTGATCATTGATGCATTTCAATCATGTTCTCCTGGAGAAAACGCTAATCCCAAAGAAGGTCCTTATGAGTGAACTGGTAATGAATGCCTGGCTGATGGGGAAAATGACCATACCCAGTAATGGTTATGCTGACATTTAGGCAGATTGGCCTGACTGTCAGATCTCACAGTGTGGACCATGGCATTGGTACTCATTGTTGACTGCAGTCCAAATTAATGCGAACTATTCGGAGGCTGTTTGGTCATATTATTAAATATTATTAAATGCCCATTCTTTTGACCCAGAGATTCCACTTTCAGAATGTTGGATGACTTCTGTAACAGTACTGTTTTCAGTGTGACATTTGAGAACAACCTCATGTCCATCAATAGTAGATTGGTTAAGTAATTTGTTATTCCCATAAAAAAGCAATATAGATCCATATGTATTGACATGTAAAATGTTCACAATATATAGTGTTTTTTCTTTTTTTAAGATTTTATTTATTTATTTCTTTATTTGACAGAGAGACAGAGATCACAAGTAGGCAGAGAGGCAGGCAGAGGGTGGGGGGAAAGCAGGCTCCCCGCTGAGCAGAGAGCCGGATGCTCAGATCCCAGGACCTGAGATCATGACCTGAGCCGAAGACAGAGGCTTTAACCCACTGAGCCACCCAGGTGCCCCCACATATAAGCCTTTTCTAAGACAACCTTAATTTTCTAATTATTATTGTTTTCTAATAAAATGACTTAATCATTTTTATTATTTTCTGATAATAATATTATTTTATTTTCTAATAAAGCTATTATTATTTTCTAACAAAGTGATTTAAATCTCAATAAATGTATTTATATAAGATGTATTATAGAATCTACTTACACAATTGCATTTACCAATTTACAAAGTCTTCCGTTAGCTTATCAGTTTTGCCTTTTTAACTCAGGAAATACCATCACTGTGGTATAGCTACCATCCCAAAGAGTAAATAATGTCCTATCTCAGGAAGGTTCGGCACCCCGGCTCCATGAAACGAAATCCCTAGTTCTGGGTCATCTGGCAGTTTTTCCTCGTAGGCAAGATCCTGCAGCTGTTGCTTCCTCTCCCACTCTTTGTGTATGAGAGTGTGGACCACCCTGTGAGCCCCAGTCAAGGCTCCATTTTGCTCTGAGAGAGCCTTGCCCCATTGGGTGTCCAGCCAATCTCTCTTCACATCTCCCTTTTCAGGGTAAAGTGTGGGAGTAAGGATTTGGAAAATACACCCTTATCCTGGGGGTTGAGTGGAGGCTTAGGGATGTTTTTGTTTAAATCTCACTAATCTATTCCAAACAGGTGGCCTTAGGCTTTCTCTCCCACACCCCTACCCCACTCTGTCCTGCTGCAGTGTGTGTTTATTGTCACAAATTGCCTGGCTTCTCCTCTTTCCTCCATTTAAAAAGATATTCACATCCAAAAATGAAAGGACCTAACGAAGTCCTAGTGTAGGTGTGGAGTGTGCTGATAAGTCTTGAGAAGTCTTCTTTTTGAGACACAGTGCAAGTGTAACATGGGGGAGCTGTGCAGTAGTGAGAAAAATGAAGTATGGAGAGAGGAGAGTGATAGCAGGAGCCAGGTGGCTGAGGGGCTGCCCCACATGCGGTCAGGCCCGGAGAAGGAAGAGCAAAGATGGCGATACCCAGTATTGATTTTCAGGACAATACATGACTCCTTGGCAGGGAATAAGGAGTGCCATGAGGAAACAAACGTCAAAGTCATTCTCCAGAGAAAAACTGAGAAGTTCTCTTTGGCCATAATTATTTCCAGAAGTTTAAAGTGTCTTTTTTTTTTTTTTTCTCAACCTACCTACAACAAACTGACCCGTAAAGTCATAATTTCACTGTGTGTTTCCATTTCTAATTATGCCTGGAGTACTGAGGGGAATGCGTGGGAACCCCTAATCTGGCTTTACTGTTCAATCAAGATGCACATTTTC
>ML108066.1:26881-44964 GCA_003697995.1 Taxidea taxus jeffersonii
GCTGGGAGAAAGGAGGCTTCTGGCTGCCACTGTGATCCGCCGACCCTCTGGCTCAGGGCAGTTGCGGCCCTCGGATCCCAAGCAGCCTCGCTCAGCCTGCAGCTCACTGAGCAAAATCCCCACTGCCTGCCGCCCACCCGCGGCCTGAGGTCTGTTTTGCCCTCTGCCCAGCCTGGGTTCAGCCACAACGCCTAGAAGGCAGCAACTGTTCAAGTCTCCAGGAGGGGCCGAGGCCCCCAAACAGCCTTGCGGTGCCTGGACGGGGAGGGGGCGGGGGCGGGTCCAGGTTCCCCCCGAAACCTGGCGTGGGAGACCCGTACCTTCCACAGCCTGCGGGTCTGTCGGGCTAGACATCTGTTCGCGTACATTTGCGAAGAGGAGGAAGGTGGGGGGAGGTGAGGGGGCTAAAAGGCAAAGGGCACATGATTTCTTCTGGCTCTTAAGATGAACGCAACACACCCTAGGAAGCCAGTGAATTATTCATGAAGCCTAATGCGGTGGTCACAAGGGAGCCTTGGTGAGATGCAATTAAGTGGTGCTTTAATTTTAGAACTCTTTATTGGGGGGCCGCGTAAAACGTTCATTCATATCTTTGTGAAAAGCGGTTTCATGGTAAGTAAGGAAGAAAGACAAGTGAGAGCGGTTTGTAGAAGAGAAGCCAGTTCCGTGATCAGCTTTCCTCGGCGCCTGCGGCGGCTGGTCCCCGCTTAGCGTCCTGGTGGATGGCATCGATCTTGAGCAGGGCAACAATAAGTCACATTTGTCAAGGATGTGTCCAGGCCCAGAACTGCATTTAGCACCTTTTGCGCGAATAACATTAAATACTCGCCCCGACGTCTCCAATGCAGTCAGAATCGCTTCCACGAGTCCTCCCATTGTTAGAGTGATGATATCATGCTTGATGGGACCTGGTGAGAAGTAGCAACTCTTGGAGCCACTTGGGGAAGACATTTGACTGATAGGAGATAGGAAGCATACCCCACAGAAATTCGGGGGCCTCCCCACTCGGTGAAATTTCTAGGAGTGCAATGGTCTGAGACATGTCAAAGGACCCCTTCAACAAGGTTGAGTTCTCCATTCCTGCAACTAGAAAGTGACTCACCGTGGGCCTCTTTGGATTAATGGCAACAATATGTACCTCATTTGAGTGCACTGTAGCACTTGAGAAGATGCTCATTTTGGGGACCAGAAAGAGAAAGGGCTCTGCAACGGGTCTGGACCATGGTTTCCCTGCTGTGCCGCAGTCTCCCTAGCGAGACCGTAAGTTCCATTTTGTGTCCTCACATGGGGAGGCGTTGTCTTCTTTGTTCACCGCTGTATCCTCCTGACTGCAAACATTCCCCAGCATAAAGTAAGCACTCAAAAAGTACGTGTTGAATGAATGAACACCCATTGAGCTATCTACTTTTATGAACCCCTAACTAGTAATAGGGAGATGGGGATTTTGAGAGGTCAAGTTGCTCAAGATGGCACAGAAGGAAGGACAGAAGCAGGAACCAAACCCAGGTCCCTTGCGTTCAACAGGACCTCAATTGTCAGCTAGAGAACAAGGAGAAGCCCACACACCCTCCTTGAGATTACGGACTTACTCAGCTCAGGCCTTCAGAGCTCTTCTTGCTTCTTCTGGAGAAAAGGCAGAATTGAGCAAAATCTGGTATTTCTCCATAACTCATCTGCCCTACAGAAAGTATTGTAGGCAAAGCTGGAAAATCAATGACAGTGCCCGGGAACCCTCTTTCTGTGTTTTTCTTACTCATTTCCTACCCGGGCTCCATTTATTTGCTAGGTTACATGGTTTTCTTTAGGATCTGTTAACTCTTAGTGGCTATTTTTCATGAGCTTATTGCAGTATGAAATGCCCTAATATTTTCTTATTTAATCCAAGAGAGTCCAAATAGGCCAAATGATATTTCCAGACCATGGTGTAATGAACAATATTAGCCCAGGGAGGGCTCTGCTGTGTTTGGAGAAATGAGGATATTGAGGTAACTTGTAAATATTCACCCATATGCCACACAGACCCAACTCATATCCAGATGAATATTGAAGAACATGGTGGTCACTTGGCCAAGAAAGACAGTCTCAGTTTTTCTTGCTTCCTGATTTGTATTATTTTAATTTACTTTAAAATAGAGGCTTGGGGCACATGCCACCAGTATTGATCATTTAGACTTGTTAGAGGATTTGATTTCCTAATCACTTTTCCTACCGGTTGCTATAATGACTTTGAAAAGTTTCTAGTGTGTGGATCAAAACAGTTGATTTTGATTTCTTTATATGAGAACAGTTCAAAACTCACTTTTCTCTACAAAGCTTTTCCTATTTCTCAGGGTGCCTGGGTGCTCAGTTGGATAAGTGTTTGCCTTCAGCTCAGGTCATGATGCCATCCTGGGGTTCTGGGATGGAGTTCTGCATTGGGCTCCCTGCTCGGTGGGAAGCTGCTTGTGCTGTCTCTCTCTCTCAAATAAATAAATAAACAAAATCTTTTTTTAAGAAAAGCATTTCTCGGGGGCTTGGTGGCTCAGTGGGTTAAGCCTCTGCCTTTAGCTCAGGTCATGATCTCAGGGTCCTGAGCCCCACATCGGGCTCTCTGCTTAGTGGGGAGCCTGCTTCCCCTTCTCTCTCTGCCTGCCTCTCTGCCTACTTGTGATATCTCTCTTTCTGTCAAATAAATAAATAAAATCTTAAAAAAAAAGCATCTCTCAACACCAATTTCTTATCAGCACTTATTACCCTTAATACCTACAAGCTTAACAACAACACCAACAACAATAATAAAGCAAGTCATTACATACTGCTAGATGTCATTTTATCATGACATTACATATATAAACTCATTTAATGTATCTGGCATCTTTGGGATTATAGTTTCCACTACTACCATGTTATAAAAGAAAAAACTGACTCATAAAGAGATTAAGTTAGCAGCCTGGGTATCGCCTAGGAACTTATAGGAAATACAAACTCTCCATCCCCCTCCCCCCCCATATACTGAATTAGCAACTCTGGAGGGGAGGCATGGCTGTATGCAGCTTAAGGAGCCTGCCAAGTGATTTGAATCAGGCTGAACATGTGGAACCATGGGCCTGCATTATTTCCTACCGAGCCACTCATTTGACACTTGATTAGTCTCCTAGGGCCGCCATAACACCGCACACAAACCAGATGCCTCAAACAACAGAACTGTATTGTCCCACGGTTCTGGAGGCTAGAAGTTCTAGATCGAGGTGTGGCAGGGTTGGTTCCTTCTGAAGGCTGTGAGAGAGTCTTTTCCACAACTCTCTCCTAGACCCTAAGGTTTATGAGCAAACTTTGGCATTCTTTGGCCTGTAGAAGCATCACCCAAATCTCTATCTTCATCTTTACATAGTGCTCTCCCTCATGTCTGTGTCTAAATTTCCCCTTTTTATGAGGACACTAAGTATCTTGGGTAAGGGTCCCACTTGACTCCAGTATGACCTCATCTTAATGTAACTAATGCCATCCACAATGACCCCGTAATCAAATAAGGTCACTTTCTGGGGGACTAGGGTTGGGACTTCAACATATGAATATCGACAGGGACACAGTCCAACCTATCAACCTGTAACGGGCAGTGTTACTGGTAACCGACTGATTGACACAGAAGGTGGACACAGGCCAACTATTCCCTGGTAAGCTTCTTTCACTCAGGCATTTGGACATCTTACCTGATGTCCTACCGCCTACGTCTGAGCTCATTTTGCCTTATAGATTGTCAAATTTTACCACAAATACACTTCATCTTTTCAAACTAAATTATAGTCAGATTAGAAAACTATTTAAAAGCAAAAATACTGTCAAGGGGCGCCTGGGTGGCTCAGTGGGTTAAAGCCTTTGCCTTCGGCTCCTGGGATCGAGCCCCACATTGGGCTCTCTGCTCAGCAGGGAGCCTGCTTCCCCCTCTCTCTGCCTGCCTCTCTGCCTACTTGTGATCTCTGTCTGTCAAATAAATAAATAAAATCTTAAAAAAAAAATACTGTCAATACTTTGCTGCTATCCCTGTTTAGAATCTTGATGACAGTGATAATAATATGAGCTAAACATTATCGTGGGCTTACTATGTTCTAAGAAGTGTGTTAAGTGCTTTCTATGCCACCTTTTCCTTACAACAATTTTATGAAGCTATTATATCAATTTGGAGAAGAGGACACTGAGGCTTCAAATGCTTAAATATCAGGCACAGATCACACAGTTATTAAACTGTATGCCTGAGATTCAAACGAGGTTGATCTATCAACGATTCGTCCAATAAGTGCAATACAGTCGCTGTGAATAGAACAGGGACATAAAAACGGTCCCTTACAGTGATGTTCTGTGGCTTTCACAATTCTGAGTGCGTGATGACCTGCATTTGAGTGCAGACTGACCCCGCAGTGTTAATTGGAATGTCGAGTGGACATGCTGTGCCTGTCTGCTTGAAAACATCGCCCCTCGGGTCCAACATTCCATCTCGGGGATGCAGAATGAAATGCTGAAAAAGGCACCCAACTCTCCCATTCCAGGAGTTGGACTTTTTAAGGTTCCACATAAAAGGGAGATCATCTAGTATTTGTCTTTCTGTGTCGGGCTTGTATCTCTTAGCATAATGTCCTCAACAAGGCTATAAAAAAATAAAAGAGAGAAGAAAAAAAGAAAAAGGCCCCCTAACTGGTGGAGATCGGATACAACACATGATGGCTACATCAATCGTGAAAGAAATTCACAGCTGTTTTGTGACAGTGTAAAAAAAAAAAGAGTCCCAAATTGTTCATTACAGTAAGTGAAAGCAAACGAAAAACAGTGAGGGAGAGATTGATGTTGTAGGTCGAATCATGCAACATTGGCTTTCCCCTCAACTCTCACTCCCTGAACCTCTCTACCTCGGCTCTGATTGGCCATCAAGTTAACATAATCCTCTTCTCCCTTCCCCTAAACTCAGAAACACAGTTATGTTTTCCCATGAGATAGTGACACTGAAGATTCCTATGACATACGAAGGAGACTT
Source organism: Taxidea taxus jeffersonii (assembly GCA_003697995.1). Taxonomy (NCBI): domain Eukaryota; kingdom Metazoa; phylum Chordata; class Mammalia; order Carnivora; family Mustelidae; genus Taxidea; species Taxidea taxus. The sequence continues at coordinate 31,887 of ML108066.1, forward strand.
AGTTATAAAGGTTTTCACTTTGCCAAGGATATTTTGGTAAATTTTCCAAAAATTGAATGAACCATTGATGCTTGCCTGCTCGTCTAGTTTAGGCACTAAGGAGGTCAAAGACTTTGGTCTGTTATTTGGACTGAGGAGACATGTTCTAAGAAGGTTCAAAATAGTACCTCAGAGCAGAGCTTCTCAAAGTCAACATGTGCTTCCATCACTGAGTTCTTGTTCAAGTGCAGAACCTCAGGTTTCACCCCAACATTGAGATTCTGCAGTTCTAGCAAAGTCCCAGGTGGTGCAGATACTGTTAGTTCGTGGTCCATACTTAGAGTAGCCAGGATTTAGAAGAGTCTACATATCAAAATCATCTGGGCAACATTTCTTTTTAATATAGCAGCTTTACTGAGATATAATTAATATACGTACACTTTGCTCATTTAAAATGTACAATTCACGGGGTGCCTGGGTGGCTCAGTGGGTTAAAGCCTCTGCCTTCGGCTCAGGTCATGATCCCAGGGTCCTGGGATCAAGCCCCGCATCGGGCTCTCTGCTCATCGGGGAGCCTGCTTCCCTTCCTCTCTCTCTGCCTGCCTCTCCGCCTACTTGTGATCTCTGTCTGTCAAATAAATAAATAAATAAAATCTTAAAAAAAATAATAAAATGTACAATTCAGGGACGCCTGGGTGGCTCAGTTGGTTAAGCGGCTGCCTTCGGCCCAGGTCATGATTCCAGCGTCCTGGGATCGAGTCCCACATCGGGCTCCTTGCTCTCCAGGGAGCCTGCTTCTCCCTCTGCCTCTGCCTACCACTCTGTCTGCCTGTGCTCTCTCTCTCTCTCTCTCTCTGACAAATAAAAAAATAACAATAATAAATAAATAAATAAATAAAATGTACAATTAAGTGGCATTAGTACATTCACCGAGCGGTACAACCACCACCACAAGCAATTGTAGAATATTCTAATCACCCTCCCCCAAATCTTTATATCCACTAGAAGGGCATTCCCACCCTCGCATCCCCAAATTTTAGGCAAATGCCAATCTACTTTCTGCGTCTATGTATTTGCCTTTTCTGGCCATTTTATATCAAAGGAGTAGGGCAATAGGTGGTCTTTTGTGACTGGCTTCTTGAACTTGGCACAAGATTCAGGCATGTTGCTGCACGTATTGGTATTTTCTTACTTTTTATGGACAAATGATATTTCATTGTATAAATAGACCACATTTTATTAATCATTTAATTGATTGATGGACATTTGTGTTGTTTCCACTTTCCTGCTGTTAAGAATAAGTGGCTATGAATATTCATACACAAGCTTTTGTCTGGGCATATGTTTTCAGTTTTCATGTGTATGTACCAGGAGCAGAATTACTGGGTCATATGGTGACTCTATGTTTAAATTTATGAGGAGATGTCAGACTGTTTTCCAAATCTGCTGTACACTTTTACATTCCTATCAGCAGTGTAAGAGGATTTTGGTTTCTCCATGTCCTCACCGACACTTGTCTTTTTTTTTTTTTTTAAAGGTTTTATTTACTTATTTGACACAGACAGACAGAGATCACAAGCAGACAGAGAGGCAGGCAGAGAGAGAGGGGAGGAAGCAGGCTCCCCACTGAGCAGAGAGCCTGATGCGGGGCTCGATCCCAGGACCCTGGGATCATGACCTGAGCCAAAGGCAGAGGCTTTAACCCACTGAGCCACCCAGGCGCTCCAACACTTGTCTTTTTGACTGTAGCTCTCCTAATAGCTGTGGTATCTTATTGCAACTTCGATTTGCATTTCCCTGGCTACCAATTTTCAGCTCTTAAAAGACATTTATTCTTAGATTCCACTCCTGGTACACTAGATGAGAATCTATCTGAATTTGGATCTGGAGAAATCTGTAATATTTACTAAATTCTTCTGTTGATTTTGATAATTAGCCAGCTATCAGAACTGCTTCCCATTTTAGCAATTACCTCCAAGGAATTGTCTTAGCCTTACAAGGAAGTGATCTCTGCATTGCAGATTTCAGAACTCTCTGTGTCACATGACTTGATAAAGTAGATGAGAAAATGTATTTCTCTTAGGACACATACTTAAAAGATCGTAGATCTCCCAAATGAGAACACCTTGGATAATTTTCCTGCTAGCATAGATTTTTCAGCAGTGTGTCTTGGTAGAAATTTGATGTAGGAGTCTTCCTTGAGCATGATTACATGACTTTATAGTTTATTTATTTGAATGGCTAGTCTGTAGAAGCTATGGTTTGGATGCCTACAGAATCCAGAAGCAATTAATTGGGTAGTAGTTTAAAAAATAGATGGTATCCAAGATACTGGGTGATTTAGTGTTCAGGAACACTAAATGTTGAGTAACTGAGAAATGAGAATTCTTGTCCTAGCTCTAACTTATCCTAATTATTAGGCAAGTCACTTTGTCTTTTGTCAAATTTGCCTCATCTAGTGAGATAGAAATAAATCACAGAGAATAAAATACTGACTTGCATAATTGTCCTGCTTGTGTTCACTTTGAGAAGCTACCACTAAAATAAATACCATTTATTTACCGAGGATTTGCTATTTGCTGGATGTTCTGTTAAATGATCCCTACATTTTCTACTTAACCCTTACACTCCCTACTGTATAGTCAAGGAAATTAACATCTTTAGCAGCTAAGACATTGTGGGCAGGATGTGTAACTATTAAGGTGTAGGGCAGGAATTTGAATCTGGTGTCTTCAGACCTGGCTTTAGATTCCTCAACTTTTCTTACAGAAAATTAAAACAAAACCAAACAAAACCAATAACCAACCAAAGAAAAAATACTTCTGAGGAATGTGTACAGGAAAATAAAAGTATTATGTAATCTCACTATCCAGAGAGAAATGAAGTTCACTTCTCCTGTCTTTCTGTCCGGTCTCCTTTCTGTGCTAATGCATTCACTAGGAAAGTAAAGGGAGTTGTAACAGAATGGATTTTTGAAGTCACATCTGGTGTTATTTGAAACCTGCCTCAGCTGTGTGATTTTGGGCAAATGAACCTCTTGAGGCTCACTTTCCTCATCTGTTAAATGCTGGTCACAATGCCTACCTCTTACGCTTATGTAGCACGTGTGAATAATGGCTAAAGCATATATAATACATAGCAGATAGTCAATGATTGGCAGATAATAATAATATTTATTGACTGAGATGTAATAGAAATATCAGCCCATCAGGGTCATGTGACGTCCAGTTGCTTAGACCAAAAATCTAGCAATTGTTATAATTTTTTCCAGCAACTATTTCTCACTGCTTTCTTTTCCTCATGACCTGTATTTGATCCATTACCAAATCTGGCCAGCCATATCTTCAGAATACATCCCCAGCTGGACCACTTCTCAGTTCCATGACTACCACCCTAGGGCTGTCTTCTCTCACGTTCAGCCTGGAATCCCACCTGGTCAGTTTCTAGGCTCTGGTCCGTTCACCACACTGCAAACTGAGAGACCTGTTAACAACATAAACCAGCTTCAATTGTGTCCTTGATTAAAGTCCTCTAGCGGTTTTCCATTGCTCTTAGCATGACATCCAGGCTGCTTATCCAATCAACACAGACCCACACAATGTCCTGCTGCCTTCTTTTCTGCTCTTGTCATTATTACTTTCTCCATTATGCACCCGTTTTCTTTTGGTTCCTCCCAGGATCACTAGCGAGTTTCCTCTTAGGCCCTTTTGATTTGCCACCTGGAATTCTGGCCATCCCCACCCTCCCCATACACCTAGCATATGGCTGTCTCCTTTGTTCATTTCAAGTGTATCCTCCTCTGTGGTGTCTTCTCTGATTGCCCATCTAAAATTTCACTCCCACCCTTGTCTTCCATTTACCCGTTAGCATTTCTTTCTTTCTTTTTTTTTTTTTTTTCCTAAAGATTTTATTTGTTTATTCGTCAGGGAGAGAGAGCAGGCACAAACAGGGGGAGTGGCAGGCAGAGAGAGAAGCTGGCTCCCTGCTGAGCAGGGAGCCTGTACCCCTCCAGGAGCCAGGGATCATGACCTGAGCCGAAGGCAGATGCTTAACCGACTGAGCCACCCAGGCGCCCCTAACCTGTCCTGTTTTTATGGACCACATATAATATTTTTTGTTCATTGACATATTTGTTTACATGTATTTGGGGAGACAATTGCTTGCATAGTGCTGATAAATAGGAAACAGGATAGTGTGAAGGGTCCATTAATTGCACAAAAGAGAGAATACAGCAGATGTCAGAGGAGGGAAAATCCAGCAGTCTAAATTCTCACGTGCACAAGGAACCAGGTTCTTCAGGCTGGTTAGAATTACAACGGGGAGTATAGGGAGACAGTTTAAGAAGAGCCAGGGAGGCAATAAATTCATGGTTAATAAGAGGCAAGAAGCAGCTTCCTAGGACTGGGGAAGACAGTGTAACGCCTAACGGGGAGACAGAGACAGGTCGCTGGGAGCCTCCCATGCTGACAGAGGCAGTTATGAGCATCCTCGTAGCCAGCCCTCCCACCCCCCTTCTCTGTTTCAGCTGGCTTCTGTCCTGCCACGTTGAGCTTCCAGCATGCAATCCCACGGGACGAGCCTTCTCTCTGAAATTGCTCACATCCCCACGGTTTGCATTGGTGATTTCTACCCTCAGTGAAATCTGCGTTCTAACAGTAGGAGAACAGTCCAGCCCGGAGAGACAGCAGCCAGGTTGGGCTCCTCTGAGACAGAAAATAACAAAAACAGCCGGGAGGAGAACCACAGTGTCCTTGTCCTGTTTGCTTTGGGACAGGTGATGTGGTTTGAACAAGGATCTCTTCGGCCGTCTAAGGGATTTAGGCTTCACAGACCCACTGCCCTTAGGAATGTCATTATCCTCAAGGAAGCACATTTTCTCTCTGCAGCCGGAGGCCTGCTTGAGTACAGACTGCTCTGATCGTTACAGGATTACTTGGGGTGACAGGAAAATGTGCACATCCATAACTCCTTCCTCTGCTCTCCCTTTTCCTTTGGGGAGGCAAGTTTATCCTCCTCACGTCTCTTCATGTCCCGAACAACCAAACTTCCAAGGCCGGGTGCCCTGGGGCGCGGAAGGGACTGCCCGCCACCCAAGCAGTCTGGAGCTCGCCCGCCCCTCTCCACACTGGGACCCTCCTCCAGGCAGGCAGGTCCTAGGCTGTTCAGCGTGTTTGAGGGCATTTGGGAGCTAAAACAGATGTCTTACCAGAAGTGTTTCTTCCTATTTGGAGGAAGAATGAGGGAACAGCGTGGGTTGTTGAACTTGTATGTTTGGAGATGGAAGGATGTTGGAAGCGGCTGCCAAATCATTTCTTCCCTTAGGCGCCCCTCTGCCGTGGGCCGGATCAGCTTTTCAGCCTGGCCTTGCAAATTGAGCTTCGACAACAAGCGTCTCTCCTGCTAGAAACCTGCGCCATGGTTTTAATTTTAATTCTCTTGAGTCTTTTCTTTATGCTCTGGAGTCCTGAAATCAGAGCCAATATGTGCTGGGTAAAAGGAAGGGCAATATTTTATATACATATATGGGCGTGTATATGTGTATTTTTATATATGTATGCCTAGATAGAAAATATATATAATATATAAAATATATACACCTGTACCTACAAGTACACATGCATACATACCCAGCATACATTATGTATGTGACGTGTTGGGTACATATCTCTACTCTAGGTCTATGTAATGATATGTTACGTATGCGGGCAGCTAAATGATTCTCCATAACCCTTTGGACAGCCTTGCAGTTTTCCTCTTTCTCCTCCTGTTTTTCCATGAGCTCCACGGAGGTCATTTAAACAGGGATTCTCCAACTGCTCCCCTTGACAGGATGAGGGGCACAGAAGACCGAGCTCTGGCTCGTCTCCCAGCGTCAGGCCAGGAGCCACTGCGACCTACAGGAAGCTTCCTTGCGGGAGGAACACGGCACAGTCCTGTCTGAGGCACTTCCGAAAGGGTGGGCTGGCTGCCCACGAGGTCGGGACCGGCAGCTTTGGCTTGGCCTGAGTTCATGGACATTTTTCCCTGGTTACCTAGGGAAGTTCTGCTTCCAGTTCGATTTAGTGAATGAACTATGCCCTCCTCCTCCAAACTCGTGAGGCAGTGGAGATAAGGATGGTACGTTTTGTACCCGGTTCGCTTTGAAAGGAGGTGTTCCTTTTACTTCTTACACTACACTGTGGATATTGTGAGACCCCCGTGACTGGGTCTCTCTGGAGTTTTTCTCTCTCAGAGTTGTCCAGACAGAGCCTCCAGCAGTTTGTCAAAAGCAGTTCAGGTTTTCCTGGCCCAGCACTGTCTCCCCAGGTGGCTTCACACCAGAATCTCTCTCCTGTAAGCCGTGCCCGTGTGTCTCTCCTGTGTTGAGAGGAGTGGTCTGCCCTATGTCCTCTCCTCTCTTACAGGTACAAGATGAGATTTTTCAGTCTGGTTAGCTTTCTAGTTGTGAGGATAAAATGGCACCAGCTCCCGCCATGGAGAACCGGAAGCCAGAAGTCTGATTGCTATGCACCTGAATGGTGACTATTCTAGTTCACGGTAGCGGGCTGAGGGGGGTCGGGGGGTGGACAAGGTTAAAGTTAAGCTAGGCATTCTCCTCTAGTTAAAGGTGACGGGAAAGTTCTTTATGGGTGAGGAGGAGGGAACTGTGGAAATTGTTGGCTAAGTGAAGCCTTCAGGTTATATGTGGATTGTAAATTGTGAAATACACAGATAGTAGACAGTTGAAAATGACTTCAAACCTGTGGCTTTGTTTCTTGTGGGTGACTGAAATGGGCAATAACAATGACCCATGAAAGAACTAAGAGAAGTCAGCTTTTGATATTTCCGTTGTCAATTTCTTCCCCCTCCATTGCAGAAGACCTTAGTTGGGCAATTCTCCTTGATAATGAATGTTTTCCCTACAGCTGATCACATCCTTACAGCATGTGCTGGCTGGTGTCCTTTGGTGGTGTAAGAATCGGGGAAAGGCCACTAGCTATGCAAGCTGAGGACCATAGATGTCCCCTGTTGTCCCAACTGATTTTTCTTATGTGCAATTCAGTGTTCCAAGAGGCCTGGTAGGAAGTTCTGGGAAATAATCCTGGAATAAAGTTAAGTTTCAAACAATGCTCATTGCAAACACAAGGACACTATAAATAAACCAGGTCTCTATTTGCTTCCCTTTCAGCCAAAAATACATCTTTCCTTCTTCGGGATCTTACTGGTTCCTTCATCTAGGACTTGTAGTCTGTAGCAACCTTGGCAGACTTGGTTTATGTCCATTCTTCATCTAGTCTTTCTTCAATCACCTGGCTTTCCTTTCCTCTCTTGGGATATGTATTACTTTCTGCAATGGCTTGAGGAATAGACATAAAGTGTTCTTTAACCACTTTGGGGACAAGAATGGACAAGTCACAGTGGTCCACTGGGACAGTGGTTCTCAAAGTCAAGGGTGGGTGGTTCTCAATTGTTTTATAGCTGATGAGGAGCTCTCAGGTGACCCAGGTTTGCCTTGTTGCATCTGTGTGTGCTGTATCATACTTCACAGAAGCCAGTAAAGGGGTACTCCCCTGAGCTCCTCTACCAAACATACTGACCTACTTGCAACTGTGCTTGTTTTTCCAAGTTGTCACAGCAAAGCAATATTCCTTAGAATTGTGTCCCTGGATCACCTGCCTTGGAATCATTTGGACTGGGTGCCAAAAAAAGCCAAACTTATTAATTCAGAAACCCGGCAGGTAAATGGGAATCTGGATTGCCCTGAGTATACCTGTGGATTCTCACGTACGTCCTCCTGCTATTTAAGAACTACCGTCTTCACAACTGAGTCTATTTTCTCTAATACAGTCATCCCCTTCTCTATGAATGTTCATTCGTAAGCTCCTCAGGAGCTTCCTGAAACTGAATCTTAATATTCTGAATCTGGCCCCCTGAACATGGAGGGCAGAGACTGAAGAAAGAGGCAGGTCTCTCCAGATTGGCAGGCAGCAGGTTTAATAAACAAGGGAATTTATGTATGAGACTTGTCTCATGTATGAGACAGGAAAATAAGCCCATCCCTGCACCCATCCACTAAATCTTAAAAGTTTATACAGAGGCCTTAACTGGGTTCATCCAGATGGTCTCAATACCACTCACTATCTCAAGGCTACATCCTTGGGGCAGCTTTTGGGAGCAGGGAAGGCAAGCAGAACACACGTTCCAAGGACAGGGGCAGGGGTGAGAAGCCTCCCATTGCCAGGGTCCAGCTCACAGTTCAAATGGCAGTTATGACCTCTTGATAACCTCCCCCAGAAGGAGATAGAAGTACAATTCCATATTGGTCAAGATCAAGGACTCTGGTATTTCCTAGCTGGGTGGCTACTTAAACTTTGTGCTTCCATTTGCTTATCCTTGAAACGAGAATAATAAAAATGGCTCATCCCCAGAGGCTTATAAGGGAGATTAAATGAGTAAATATACGTAAAGCGTTTAGACCATTGTCTTGCATATGACCAACAACATATGTATTGACTATTATTATTACTGAATTCTTCCATCAACCTTGAAACACATGCAAGACTCTCCTATTTAAAAAATATCCTCTGTAGACCCTTTATCTCTCTCTTTCTGGAGTCGCAACAACATCCTCTTCCTTTTTCTATTCTTTTCTCCAACTGGTCCTGTTCCCTTTCCCCTCCCTGGCTTCTGTACAAGATGCAGTGCTTTTCTCAACAGCATGCTTTAGCCTAGTTTTTTTTAGTTGTTTTTCTATTGTCAACCCCCTGGTCCCTTTGGTAGGGAAGCTTCAGACCAAGCAAATGCCCCTACTGCCTGCTTTAAAATCCTGACCGGCATTTATCACAGCTGTAATTTTGCATTTATCTGTACAACTCTTTGATGAATGCCTGTCTCATCCACTAGACTACTGATTTTTTTTTTCTTGTCCCCAAGTGTTTCTTCAGCGCTGAGCCCTGGGCCTAGCACATAGTCTTTGTTGCATGAATGATGAACAAACATGAATATACATGAAAAGCCTCAGCAGAGAGACACAGCAGGGCTTCTGGGCACACTTGAGCATTATCAAAGCATCCAGCTTTGAAGGAAAACAGACTCGAGGACCAGTCTTCATTCTGCCATGTGCCAGGTGTGGCATCTTGAGCAAGATTCTTAACTTTCCAAGGTGCTCCCTTTCCCCATCTGGAATTCAGCCATGCTAGCTATTACGGGAAGTGTAGGATCTACCACACACAGTTGTTACAGGGATTAAAGAGATAATGTGCATGGAAAGTTTTGCACAATGCCTGGGCTCAAGCAATACCTACCACATCTTCATTGTGATGTTGACGATACCTCCTGGTAACAAAACTCCCTAGAGGTCCCCAGTCTTCTCTGTGGCTAATTTCACAGTGCGGTCATGTCCCACCCCATCTTTCCTCCCAGCAAGGAGAATAAGCTGCCTCAGATGTTGGCTGCACACGCCGGTCAGAGTTCCTTCTACCCCCTTTGCCTCCTCTCACAGTCTGTTGTCTGCTGTCCCAGCGGCTCAGCCAGCCTGCTATTGTTTTCTGCGGTCACACAAGGTGTGCACCCCGAAGCCCATCCATCAGTTGCCTCGGCCTTTGCCAGAGTTACTCTGTCATCTTCTGCATTGCTCCGGCACCTCCTGTCCCCAGCAGGGTTGGGACCTTCCTTTATTGCCTCTGGCAAAATGAAAAAAGAAATTAAGTCTGACTCCCCTCAGAGTGAGAAGATGAGTGATCCATGAGGCATAGGTTTCTAATGTGTCCTTTGTGCTTTGAGGCTTCCTTTCTCCAGGGCATATGTGGGAGGACGGGGGCAAGCAATGCTGTGGTATTCCCACAGATTCTGGATGGTGACCATTTCACCCTGTGTCGGTGAGACGGCGGGCAGGGAGGGTGACACAAAGAAGGGGTCAATAGCGGGAGACTTGGAGCGACTATTTCCTTTCTAGGACACATACTTTTTTTCCCCACCCTTCCTCAACTTCTAAGACAACTTTTTCTCATGAGGAAAATTCTCTTTCCTTTTGCAAAGTAGTCTCGTCATGGTCCTTGGGCATTTGTAAGACCACCCAAGGCCATTCGTGTGTGCCCTGAGCAGTTTTAGATAGCAGAGTTGTTTCCCCTGTGTATAATAATTTTTATGCTATATTTTAGTGTTTTACACTATGGGGCATTTTGTTCATCTCTTCCCTTGGTGCCTTATCAGCAACAATACTCTTTTTCCATTCACTTGATGAGGTTATTTTTTGTTCTGTTCTGTAGTTTTTTCCAGTAGCAATCAGAAAAGTTAGGACAGGTAAATTATATGATCTCTTGCCTCCCTGAAGGGACCATGAAAACATTTGAAAATCATAGTTTGAGGAACATTCTGGGGAGGAAAATTCACTCTTGTCAGACCCCCTGTGAGGAATAAATAGAAACATAAGCAGTCAAATGATCAGTGTTCTAATTAAGCTTTGTTCATCTTTTCCCAAGGTAAAGCGCGTACATCTATTTTTTATATAATATTTTCCTGATTTTTTTTCTTTCAAGGACAAAAGCCCTGTAGCCTAAGCAGCTGGATCACTTCCTCCCACTATTCTGTCCTTGGAGACATTTGGCCCATTAAAGGGAGCCCACGGATTCCATTTCAACAGATGCATCTCACATTTATTCAGGATATAAGTGATAGGGTGACTCATTGTGCCACTAATACAATTACAGTCTTTGTTGTTTAAGAATTATATCTTGATTCCATGTAGGCAAAGAGATTTATCATTGTATTCTGTTGTAATGAAAGGCTCAAAGGACAATACATGTTAAACAATGTCAGAGAAACTGGAATGCTCGTACTTGGAAGTAAAATGTAGTTTGTCATTTGCCTCATAGCCTTAGGTGAATGCATAGAGATTGTGGGCTTGCTGAAATTCAGTAAAAAGTCGCGGGTTAGTACCATTGGAAATTCTGTGATGGGGTGCTCTGGAGAGCTGGCTGTTGGAAAATAAAATGGAGGGAAAGAACTCTGGTTTTGTATCTGTTATGTTTTGTACAAATTCTATCTCTATGTAAGTAAAAGGTTCTGACAAGCACAGTATTTGAATTTTACTTGTGATCACTTTTGGACCATTGTATACATGCATGTAAATCCTTCAGAGAAGATTTCTGAAAGGCTTTTGTTACTAAGTTGTTCCTTCTTCAAAAATGTCTGTCCCCTCTCCTTTTCTTGGGTATTACTTTTGGCTCCCAATTTCTATAAGATTTCTTCTAGCAGGAAGAGTGAGCAGACTGGAATAAGACAGCTGTTTACTCTTCCTCAGAGTCCTTTCCTGGGGCTCAAAAGTACACTTGAGTTGTGACAGGAAGGATAGTACCTACCCCATTGGGAGGTCTTGTTGCTGATCAGCAGGAAAAATATGATTGCCATTTTTTCTAAGATCTGAATTTAGAAATCATTTAAGATGTGAATTTGAATCCCAGCTCAGCTACCTACTAATTGGGTTATCCAAAGCAAAGTGTTCTAAGCTTTTTTAAGAGAAAGTTTCCATACAATGAGGATCTAATAGTACCCTTCTCATAAGATTATCACAGGATTCTGAATGATGTCACTGGTGCATGCATACATGCAGTTAATGTTACCCATTCTGTTTGTTATTATTATACCATCAGTCCTGATTTATAGCTAAACACATGAGAGTTATGGACTATTTGGAAGCTAGGCCCTTTTGATTGAGTAAGCAAGGACAGGGAAATGTTTTTGACATATGCCCTATTCTTGGATTACCTGTGACCAAGTATCTTTGAACCTGAGGAACTATATTACAGTCATAGGATTTGGTTTTGTTCAAGGTCATATTGATTGTGATTTGATTCAACCACGAGCAGAGGACAAGATCATGTCATTGATAAAAGAAATTAGGAGGAAATAAGAGAATTCTTGAGTTGAGATGGGCAACATGTTGATCTTTTGTGCTCAAGGAGCAGTATTGTGTAACAGAAAACCATATGCTTTGGTACTAGAGGGAACTGGTTCAACTTCTAACTCCAAGAGCTACTAGTTGTGTAAATTTGGGGAAAATGTTTTCATTTTTTTTTCTTTTCTGTAATATGTGGCTAACCATACTTACTTTGAAACACTGAAAAGATGGGATGGATAGCCCATTTAAAGATACTTAATACCATGATTGGCATATAGTAATTTCTCTCTTTGCTGGCTTTGTTTGCTCAAGTTTGGCACAGCCCATTTTAACCTGAATACCAAATGGATACCTTCATAAATCTAGTTGGGGCAAAGAATGGGTGAAAACATCACAGCTAGAAATGACCAAGGTCAGCCTAATAGGCTCGTGAACTCCTGGGGTGTCAGGCCACTCCAGAGCATTTCTCATGAACTGCAAGTTGTTTTTATTTTTTCCTGTTAGCAGAACTTCAACACAAAGCCTTCCTGCCCTTCCTCTAGCCAAACATCTCATTTTCCTTAGGAGTAACGCTTGCCCAGCCCTTTTCACAATATTGTGGCATAGAAATGGAAAAACTATTCAAGTTGAAAATTTTATACTAACTGGTATAATTTAGTTAGGTCAGTGCACTTAAAATGTCACACATTTGTAGCTTCACTGAATGACTTTATTTATCCAGAAGGAGCTCCAGCCTCTGGTCTAATGGGACTTTTGCAACTAACTATATCCAGCCAGAGCTGTCTGTGTGACTCTCTGTATGCAGTTGAACTCTAGACCCTCTCCTGAGCCTGGGACTGTGGGAACCAGTACCTGGCCAGAGCCAAGACTAGACCACCCACTCATTTCACACACCCATTAAATGGTTATCATATGATGCTATGTTACTCCTCCTGTTGACCTTGCCCTGAATGGCTGTGTGTTGAATTACTAATTATCCCTACAGCTCTGCTACATAAATGCCATTTAATTTCCACCTCCAGGTTTGGAAGCCACACTGCTCAGACAGCCACTGTAATAACCTCAGGAGCTAGCTGTTGCTTGCAGGGCTGTGGGATGACATCCACCGCCATTGCAACCATTACCACCAAGAAATGTTTGCTTAAGTACACAATAGGTGATTCAAATAAGAGAGAGAAGAAGAAGAAGAAGAAGAAGAAGAAGAAGAAGAAGAAGAAGAAG
>ML108069.1:0-71101 GCA_003697995.1 Taxidea taxus jeffersonii
CTGACAGAATGGGAGAAGATATTTATAAATGACATATCAGATAAAGGACTAGTATCCAAAATTTATAAAGAACTTATCAAACTCAAGACCCAAAGAACAAATAATCCAATTAAGAAATGGGCAGAGGACATCAACAGGCATTTCTGCAAAGAAGACATTCAGATGGCCAACAGATACATGAAGAAAATGCTCCTTATCACTCGGCATCAGGGAAATACAAATCAAAATCACAGTGAGATACCACCTTACACCAATCAGAATGGCTAATATTAACAAGTTAGGAAAGGACAGATGCTGGTGAGAATGCAGAGAAAGGGGAACCCTCCTACACTGTTGGTGGGAATGCAAAGTGGTGCAGCCACTCTGGAAAACAGCATGAAGTTTCCTCAAAAAGTTCAAAATAGAGCTACCTTATGACTCAGCAATCACACTACTGTGTATTTACCCTAAAGATACAAATGTAGTGATCCAAAGGGGCATGTGCACCTGAATGTTCATAGCAGCAATGTCCACAATAGCCAAACTATGGAAAGAACCTAGATGTCCATCAACAGATGTATGGATAAAGAAGGCATGGTATATACATACAATGGAATACTATGCAGCCATTGAAAAATGAAATCTTGCCATTTGCAATGATGTGGATGGTACTAGAGAGTATTATGCTTAGCGAAATAAGTCAATCAGAGAAAGACAATTATCATATGATCTCCCTGAATTTGAGAGGCAGGGTGAGGAGCTTGGGGGATAGGAAAGGAACAAATGAAACAAGAAAGGATCAGGAGGCAGACAAACCATAAGAGACTCTTAATTTCACACATGCACACACACACAAAAAAAACACACAAAAAAACACAAAAACTGAGGGTCGCTGGAGGGAGGAGAGATATGGAGAGGGTGGTTGGGTTATAGACATTGGGGAGGGTATGTGATATGGTGAGTGCTGTGAAATGTGTAAGCCCGATGATTCAAAGACCTGTATCCCTGATGCAAATAATACATTATATGCTAATAAAATAAAAGTAAAAATAAAAAGATTGTGTATGAGAGAATGTGTAAATAACTTTGTTTATATGTGTTTATTTGTACAGAAAATAATGGTGTTTCAAGATTGTATGAAAAGGTAGAATATTAACCAAATGACATGTGGCCATTTGGCTTGTTTTTTCATATAAAATCAAGTAAAAAATTACCCTTCAGAAGCAAACTTTTTAAATGTAAAAGAATATCATTATATTCTCTGACACTGGCCATAGAAACTTCTTTTGTCATAGATTCCCTAAGGCAAACAACAACAAAAAATAGACTATTGGGGCTACATCAAAATAAAAAGCCTCTGCATAGCAAAGGAAACAGTCAAGAAAACTAAAAGGCAACCTATGGAATGGGAGAAGATATTTACAAAAAAATATCTGATAAAAGGTTAATACCTAAAATATATAAAGAACATATAATACTCAACATCCAAAACAATTTTTAAAAATGGGCAGAAGACATAACAGACATTTCTCCCAAGAAGATATACATATGGTCCACAGACACTTGAAAAGATGTTCATCATCACTCATGATAAGGAAAATGCAAATCAAAATTACAATGAGCTATCACATCAAACCTGTCAGAAATGCTAAAATAAAAAACACAAGAAACAACAGGTGCTAGGAAGGATACAGAGAAAAAGGAGCCATTTTGCATTGTTGGTGGAAATGCAAACTGGAACAGCCACTGTGAAAAACAGTATAGAAGTTCCTCTAGAACTTAAAAATAGAACTGTCATATGATCCAGCAGTCGCACTACTGGGTATTTACCCTCAAAATACAAAACACTAATTCAAAGGAATACATGCACCCCTATGTTTATAGCAGCATTATTTACGATAGCCAAGATATGGAAGCAATGCAGAAGTCCATCTACTGATACATGGATAAAGAAAGAGTGATATATACACACACAAACACACACACATATAGACACACATACACATATACATATATATGCATACATACATATACACATATATACACACATACATATATACATATATACACACATACACATATAGATATATACATATATGCCTACATATGTGTGCATATACATATACGTGCATCTATATACATATACATAATGCTAAGTGAAATAAGTCAGAGGAAAACAAATACCATATGATTTCACTTGTATGCAGAATTTAAGGAACAAGATAAATAAACAAAGGGATAACAAAGAAAGAAAGAGAAATAAACCAAGAAGCCAACTCTTAACTGTACAGAAGAAACTGATGGTTACTAAAAGGCAGGTGGATGGGGACATGGGTGAATAGACTAAAAAGTTCACTTGCCTTGATGATCACCAAGTGATTAAAATAACAAAAAAATGTAAAAAGGACAAAACTATAATTAGAAAATAAGCCCAAAATAGAGGTGTGCATTTATCTTATAACAGGGGGGACTTCTTGCACAATGCCTGAAAGAAAATTTTGCAACATTTGGTCATGTTGATATTTCAGTGTGCATATTAAAAAATAGTATAGAGACAGAATATGAAAGCAAGCTTTCAAAATTGAGCATTTACTTCACATATGCATATCTTGCTTAATATACCTAATAGTAAAGAGAATTAGAAATCAAAAAGAAAGAGAGACAAAGACACTGATAAATTTAGGCAAAAAAAATTAACAGGCAAATCATAAAATAGATGTACAGATGTCAAGAGATAATTCCTATCCAATTTGCAAAAATAAAAACAGTCATAAGTTCCAATAATAACAAGTACAAGGAAAAATCAGCAATTCTTTCTCTGCTGCTACTGCTAGTGCAGAATGGGGTAATATTTCAGGATCCCTTGAAATAAACTTGGCAGTTTACATTAAAGAAAGAGTCTTTTTCCCATTTATTCTACACTTAGGATTTTTTTCTTTTATAGTAACCATAAAGATACAAACATAATTACTACAAAGTTACTTAGATAGACAAGTATTAGAAAGAATTTAAAAATTGGCAATAGAAAAGTGCTTAAAACTGTGATTATCATAGGATAAACTGGTAACATAAGTGTAAAATGCAGAGAATATTTAATCATGAAGATGAAAAATACCTCTAAATATTGGTAAATTTGGCAATGTCTAATTTACATTCATATCCATGTGTTTATACATGTGGATATGCATATGCCAGAGACAAGTCTTCTAATTTGTACTTCCTGTTTTGATTAAAAACTCACCTAAATTACTTCAGTGAAATTTTCTGCATTACTTGAATTTCTAGATGTATATACTAATTTTATAAGAGAGCATTAAAGTTCATTCAAAATATAAAAATAATAATTTAAGAGATAACTGTTTTTCTTCTCTCAGCAAGTAAATCTGTTCTTTCATTTTTTTTCTTTTCATGCCTCTACATAATATTTATTTCAGCATGTATTCATGCGTGTTGTGTGTCTGTTGGGTGTGTGAGTGTGTGAAGTGAGCTGAGGTTGAAGGGATAAACTGCCCTTGGTAATAGATTTCCAGCTTCCATGTTTCTTAGAAATCATTCTAGAATCTGCAAGCTAATAAGGAGGTCTTCATAAATAGCTATCCTCAAAGTTTTTGATAAGTCTACTAATTTATAATTACTACACTGTTAAAGGTATCAAACTTTAGAGTCATTTTTTCTTTTAAATGAAATTGGAGATCACGTAAAATTGGTCTTCCTTGTTTCTGGAAGGTGAAAGCAATAGGTAATCTTGTATTCATGGCTGCATTCTTGTACTGTAAAGTTCCTGATTAAAGAAAAAATGGCTATGAATCCCATATCTGTATTTTCATGTGATCAGTTTGAAAATATCCTAAGAGTTAATTGTATACAACTTTCTCTTTCAAACTTCTAAAATTGAAAGTCAGAAGATGTAATTTTTTAAAAATTTTTATTTTTTAATTTTTTAAAGATTTTATTTATTTATTTGTCAGAGAGAGAGAGAGTGAGAGCAAGCAGAGGCAGACAGAGAGGCAGGCAGAGGCAGAGGGAGAAGCAGGCTCTCCGCCAAGCAAATAGCCCGATGTGGGACTCGATCCCAGGACCCTGGGATCATGACCTGAGCCGAAGGCAGCCGCCCAACCAACTGAGCCACCCAGGCGTCCCCAGAAGATGTAATTTTTAAGGGTCAATTCAGGGTTTTTCCAGGGAAGACCTTTGGAAAATGGTGCTTTGCTTATCTTGAATTAGGTATACAAGAGCTAAGATGGGCCTACCTGGTAAGTAGATGCAAGAAACAGGACTTGAACACCTAAAACTACTCTTAAAAAAGGAAAAGAAGAAAAGAGAAAAGAAGAAAAAGAAAAGAAAACCAAAAAATTTCAGAACAAAAAATAACTACTTTGGATACAAGCTGGAAATAAAATTTCTCTCATTCTAAGTTTTGTTAGATAAAGTCAACTCATTTAGCCACTGAAAAGGCCAAAATTAAAAACAAAGAAGAAAAATAACTAATAGAAAGTATTATTAATGTGAACATGTAAAATGTTCTCAGACATTATAAAATAAATTTTGAGGAATATGAGGTGCAGTGTAAATGTTATTATTTGGTGCTTCCTGTATATTATCGTGTTTATCTGAACATTTTCTCTTCTCCCTCATTAGCATGCAAATTCTATGAGGCTGTGAACTTGCCAGTCTCTTAATGATTAGCAAATGTATACTGAATGGCATAATTTACATATCTATATTCTCACTTGCTTTAGTCTCAGTGCAAATTATCTTCTAAGTTTTATTCTCAGAGACTTAAAAATCTCTTTTTGTGAAACTATCTCATCCTAACCTTCAAATCTTACCAAAAAAATGCATTTTTTCCTTTATGAACTATTCACAGAAAAAAAAAATGGTCAGATAAAAATTGAAAGTTTTCAAGGATGATCTTAAGTCACTTATTCAAGACACTTTGAATACACCAACTAATTAAAACAATTTATTGTGTAACTCATCTGCAAACTCCTTGCTGATCTTCAGATTCTTTTATTCTGCGACAGAGTTCCCCCCCATTTTTTTTTCTGTCTATTTCCAGTGTACTCTCAGGAAAAAAAATGTGTGGTGGATGCAACTCAACTCAGCCCAAAGTACATCCTGGAATGGATGCACAACTCTTGTCATTTTTATCTGAGTTTAAAAGATTAGGGAGCACTGGTAAATGATAGTCTACTACCATTATTCGTAAGCGAAATGAGATACATCTGGCATGAGTTGTTCTATGATGTTCCAAGAAGCAAAGTTTTGATCATTTTTTAAAGTATTTAGTCCCCCAAATCTTCTCTTTGACAAGTGGGGCACTGTTTTTTTTTTTACATAGATTATGACATTATAACCTAATCCAAGGCACTGGCCTGGCTTCCAAATATGGAGTCAAAAGAAACCTCAAAATGTGGTTGGGAGACAACAAAGCCAGGCAAACACACATACACACACACACACACACACACACACTGAGTCTAAAGAAGGAGAAAATGTTAAGTGGCAGGAAGAAACTGCAGATAAGATTAGAGAGGGATTTGGGGGCACCGGGGTGGCTCAGTGGGTTAATCCTCTGCCTTCGGCTCAGGTCATGATCTCAGGGTCCTGGGATCGAGCCCTGAATCGGGCTCTCTGCTCAGCAGGGAGCCTACCTCTCCCTCTTTCTCTGCCTGCCTCTCTGCCTACTTGTGATCTTTGCCTGTCAAATAAATAAATAAAATCTTAACAACAACAACAAAAGATTAGAGAGGGATTTGATTTCTGGCTATAATACATTACGTTGGGCTCTTTATCATTGAAGATCCTGGTTAGTCTCTTGTTCTGGTAGGCACATGTCAGTAGCTTTGTTTTGCTTCTTCTCACCTTTTTGTCAGGAACATAGTCAGAAGAATAAGGAGAATAAAACTTCTGGAGCTAGATGGGAGACAATAAAAACATAAATTCTATGTTGTATGTACATGTAACCAGAAGCAGTGGAGACAAATGAAGCAGGAAGAGGTGGCAAGGCAGCCATGAAGAAAAGGATGAGAAAGGGGAGAGACTAGAGATGCTTGAACATATTCAGTCTCAGAAGGGCAGAGTTCCATTCAGGGCCCAGGTTGGGCCAAAGATTCTTTGCTGTCTTATTTTGTTTGTAGACAGTTTTTACTATTTTTTTCTGTTTCTTATTTTTTTTTTTTCCCCTGAAAGGATAGAACCTTAGCCTGGCTAAGTAAAAGAGCTAATTTCCAACTCTTTTCTTTGTACAGTTAAAAATTTGGTCTCCTCTCCTTTTATGTCCAGTTTATCACTTCCAAATTGTTCAAATTGTGTTCTGTTTTAGAATGTTGAGGTGAACTTTTGCCTCCTTGTAAGTTCAGACTTTCATTTGAAGATACTGGTGTTATATTTTAAAATCATGTGTCTAAATGTCTTACTTCAGTTTTTTTTTTTCTTAAATTTAAGGATTAAATAGGTTCACTTAGTTCAAAGACCATAGATTCCGTACACCTCACTATGAGAAAATTATCTAGACAAAATCTAAAGCAGAATGTTAGGCATATAAAAGGCTAAGGAGAGAAAAAATTTAAAAGAAGAAAAGCAAACAGTTCCAGTAAACAATACTATGCTTGCGTGTGGTAGAGAAGGAAAGGACTTAATTTAAAAAAAAATGGTACAACTGTTTAAAAAATCAATTCAGCCTTCCCAAAAGTATAGAATACTAGAGGTAAGTTAAATATGAGAAGTATATGCTATTTAGTGTTTATATATATATAATATCTCATTTGTGTTTATAGTTTATATATTAAATATCTAATATAAAATATATAATATATATTCTCAATATATAAATTTTATTGATATATATTTATATATTATGTATTTATATATATTTTATAATATGAAATATATAATCTCAAAAACAAATGCTGCTCAAGATCTTGAACTTTTCATAGCTGAGGAAAGAATCAATGTTTGTGGAAAAAATGACAGATACACTGGTCCTCACCAGGCTATTATGGTCACAGTTTTCAGGATCATCAGTAACAGACAAAGTTTAGGAACCTGTTAAGGACGATTCTCCACTTGTCTTTCAGAGGAAATGGGTTTTTCAGGCTTAAGCAATTCTAATATTAGGAGCCAGTGGAAAAAACAAATATGCCCCAGGACTGGAAATGCCTATTCAGAAAGTATAGTTGTGGCTGCATCATTAAAGGTACCTTTTTAAAACAAGAATTGCAAAAGCAAAACAATAGTAACTATCTGTTAGGTACTATCACTTTTATCTTCACAACTGCCTCATATGTAGTTGCTACTAGTGATCTATTTGAAGAAGAGGAAAATGAGTGACACAGAGGTTGAGTAGTAGTTTCCTGATGTGGTAATAAATAACAGATTGTGGTAATAAACGACAGAGTTGGTATGTAATCCCATACAATCTGACTACAGATTTAAGTCCTTAATGCAATATTCAGAGTGATGTGTTATCACAGAGTCAACTACTGAATGTGCATTTATTTGAATCCACTTATCTCCTTATGGTTCACTTTAGTTTTTTTTAGTTAATTCCGCTGCTGTAATCAATTTTCTACACTGTTCTCAACCATTTTGTATGACTCTGTAGGTGTATTTAAAATAAAAATTTATGGAATGAGCTATGCTTCTAACAAATGCAAAGGCATTTACCAGGCAATATATGATTAGTGTCAACTGTTCCTAATCCTCTGACAAATGGTAAGTTACTTACTAACAAGTAAACGGATGCTTTAAAATAGGCCTGTGACAAATGATAAATTACAAAAATCTAGGATTGAATCATGCCCAATCTCTCACCCATTGTTAAGTCAGCCCTGAGTTACAGAGTTAAAGTTTTACAAAAAGAAAACGGAAGACCTATGCTCTTTGTGTCACTCTACCAATTTAACAATGCCCACCAACCTGTGAGTTCTTTTCATTTTCACCTACTTCTTCCAGGTTTCCTGGAATAATATACCTATCAATGAAGAGACAAAAAACAGAACTCAGTTTGGATTAGTGCACTAAACTTTGATTATAGAAACAAGAATGATGAACTCAATGAAAGTTCATCATTCTTGTTTCTATAATTAGATACTTCAATGTCTCTATTCCTCACTATGGTTTAAATTCCACAGTAGAAGACAGGGATTTTTTATTGCTTTCTTTTTTCTGTCTAGCATAATGCTTAACACATAATAGGTGATCTGTAAATATTTGTTGAATGAAAGAATACATGAGCCAATGAGTGCAATAAATATTTGCTAAATGGACGCATAAATATTTAAAAAGAAAAGTGTTCTACTACAAATCAGAAAGATTTCCAACATTTACGTTTTGTTGATTAATCATGAATTTACAGAAAATGTGAATAACCAGATAAGGACTCATCATTATCAGTGTTTCAGGCCATTCTTCCAACTTATTACTTTCTTATTAGAGATGGTCATTTTTTTATTTGTCCTCATGCCTCGGCAAAATTGTTTCACATTTGTTCTTCTACCTGGCACTTTAACACTTATTTAGAATGCTTTTCTTTGTTTTTGAGCCTAATCACAATCCCATGAATGTGTTATAGTTATAGCAATAATAAGCAATTCAGTACAAAAATAATTACAAATGATCTTTGGTGTTGTATGACACAAAGGATAAACACAAAATTTCTGGTATGGTTTCGTTTAAAGTGAAATAAGATAATGCATAGGGACTTTCTACATAAACTATCATACAATTGGACATGTGTAAAAATTAGGATTTCAAGGTGACGGCATAGAAGAGGCTTCATTCACCTCCTCCCGCAGACACATCAAATATATAGCTAACTATGAAAAAATTCCTGCCACAATAAAAGATAAAAGGGTCATATCAAGACAGGCAGGAGAGACAGAGACACAGTCTCAGCAGAACTCCTCCCCCAGCATTGCAACCAACAATCTAGAGAAATCTCAAAAATAGTTTCTGAGTGAGTGGTTTGGGTCTCACATCAGGTACCCCAAGCCTTGGTACTTGCACCAGGGAGATGAGTACCTAAAGCTCTGACTGAAAAACAACAGGGCTTGTGTCCAAGAGACCCAAAGAGCTGTAGGGAACTGAAATTCCATTATTAAAGGGCCTGGACACAGATTCATTCACTTCAGGATCCCAGCAAAAAAGCAGCATTTTGAAAAGTACCATATATGAAAGGGATTTGTTGGCTAATCTTAAAGCATCCACCAGAGGGTCCAGGGCTTGTTAGAACTTTGCCCAAAAGTAGAGGTGTTGGACACTATCTCTCTCTCTCTCTCTCTGTTTTTTTTTTTTTTTTTTCACTTTTTCTTTGCCTTGCAAGCACAGGCAGTTGCATGCATCACAATCCTCTCCCTTGTTCCACTAAATCTGTTCCATTAAAATGGATATGTCCTACACTCTCCCACTCCCCTGCTGAAACCTATGGCATGTCCTGGCCCCACACTCTCCTGCTGCCTTGCTAATGCTGACTGGTGTGCACTTTATACGGGGATAAACATTGAGCAACTGGCTCTGATAGTCAGTGAGGCTTGCATTTCCAGACCTCAAGGAATTGAAACAGTCAGAGTGACAGACCTTAGTAGGTTCCAGACCAAAGGACACTGCCCACACTGTGTTGAAACATGCCTCCAGACCACCTATGAAAAAGGCTATTATTTATCTGGACCTTTAGCCTGAAGGGCAAGCTTTAGTTTTGCTACAATCTATAGGCCATGGAGGTGCTCCCAGGGAATGTAGGCTATCTTTGTTCTCTCTTTTGGCCTTGCTACATCTCCCTGGTACTTCCAGGAAGGAGCTTGTACACTTATCTGGAGACCTGATTTTGCAACTGTTGCCAAGAGGACACTTCATATCACCAGGTCTGGAGTCAGGCAGGGCTTTACAATTGCTGTCTGGAGACAATGACATTCATATGCATACTTTAAAAGCTGGTACCTACAGGTCTGGTTTCTAGTCAGACTCAATCTAGGTGCTGATTAAGATCTCTCCCTTTAGAATACTGGCTGGTCTTGGCACACCAACAACTGGGACCCATCAAGAAAAATCAGATTGCTTAGACAATCACAAAGTTTCAAGGACAACCAGAAGGTGAGGCAAGGTATGGAATTTCATTTCCTACAAAAGGCCACTCATTCAGGTCAAGGAAAAGTAGCTGTTTTGCCTGATACATTGAAATAAAAACAGACTTAAGAAAATGAGGGAACAAAGGAATATGTTCCAACTGAAAGAGCAAGATAAAACCTCAGGAAAAAAAGTTCAAGGTAATGGTCATAAAGATGTTCACCAAACTCAGGAGAAGAATGGGTGAACACAGTGAGAACATCAACAAAGAGAGAAAATATAAAGTGCCAAACAGAAGTCATAGAGCTGCAGAGTATAATAACTGAACTGAAAAATACACCAGATAGTTTCAACAGCAGATTTGATGAAGCAGGGAAACAGACCAGCAAGCTGGAAGATAAAGCAAGGAAACTCACCTAGACAGAGCAGGAACCAAACCAAAACAAAAAACA
Organism: Taxidea taxus jeffersonii; assembly: GCA_003697995.1. Lineage (NCBI taxonomy): Eukaryota > Metazoa > Chordata > Mammalia > Carnivora > Mustelidae > Taxidea > Taxidea taxus. Next base: position 10,497 of record ML108069.1, read on the forward strand.
ATAAAAAAAAAAGTAAAGGTAACTTAAAGATCCTATATGGGTCTCAAGTGGTTGACATTTACAGAACAGGGGTCCCCAAAGAAGAAGAGGGAGAAAAGGGTAGAAAAGCTTTTTGAAAAAATAATAGCTGAAAATTTCCCTTACCTGGGAGAAGAAACACTTCTCGATCCAGGAAGCTCAGATACTTCCAAATAAGATGATCTCAAGTAAATCCACACCAATATATATTATAATTAAAATGTCAAAAATAAAGAATCTTAAAGCAGCAAAAGAAAAGCATCTTGTTACATAAAGGTACCTCCTTCCCCAAAGTCTTATCAGCAGATTTTTAAGCAAAAACATTGCAGGTCAGAAGAAAGTTGCATGATATATCCAAAGTACTAAAAGTTCAGAAGGAAGTGGCATGATATACTCAAAGTACTAAAAGGAAAAAATCTTTCAACCAATATACTCTACCTAGAATGGTTATTATTAAGAATTGAAGGAAAGAGGTGCCTGAGTGGCTCAGTAATTAAGTGTCTGCCTTCGGCTCTGGTCACAGTCCTGGGGTTCTGGGATCAAGCCCTGCATCAGGCTCCCTGCTCTGTGGGAAGCCTGCTTCTCCCTCTCCCACCCTCCCTGCTTGTGTTCTCTCTCTCACTGTGTCTTTCTCTGGCAAATAAATAAATAAAATCTTAAAAAAAAAAAAAAGGATTGAAGGAGAGATAAAGATTTTCATTCAAGCAAAAGCTAAAGCGATTCATCACCACAGGTAAAAGGGAGTTATTTTAAGCAGAAAAGAAAGGTCACTAATTAGTAAGAAGAAAATATATGAAAATAAAAATCTCACTGGAAAAAGGTAAATATATTATGGAGTGGATTAGTCACTTTAGAGCTATTATAAAGGTTAAAATATAAAAGTAGCAAAAATAATGGTATGTACAATAATTAGATAAGGAAAACACAAAATAAAAAATGTAAAATATGAATGACATGAAAAATATAAAATGTGGGAAGAGTAAAATATGGAATACACTCAAGAAATAAAAATGCAGAATACACTCAAATTTAACCTGCTATCAACTTAAAAAAAGTCTATTACATGTGAGTCTCTTGGAAATCACAGAGCAAAACCTATAGTAGATATAAAAAGATAATGAGAAAAGAATCTGAACATAACACCAAAGAAAATCATCAAACGGAAGGGAAGAAAGTGAGAGAAGAAGAAAGGAATAGAGAAGAACTACAAAACAGCCAGAAAATAATGAACAAAATGCCAATTAGTACATATCTGTCAATAATTACTCTAACTACAAGTGGACTATATTCACCAATCAAAAGATATAGAGTGACTGAATAGATAAAATAATAATGTTGATGATGATAATGATAATAATAAACATCTGGATGCCACCTACAAGAGATTTATTTCAGATAAGGACACACAGACTGAAAGTGTGAGGATGAAAAAAGGTTTTCACAAATGGAAATCAAAAGAAAGGTGGGGTATCCATGCTCATATCAGACAAAATAGAAGTTAGAATAAAGACCGTAATAAAAGACAAAAATAGTCATTATATAATGACAAAAGAGTCAATCCAACAAGAAGATATAACATTTGTAATATTTATGAACCAAACATAGACATAGCTAAATATATAAACCAAAAATGAGCATACTTAAATGAAGAAATTGACAGTAATGTGATAATAACAGGAGATTTTAATACCCTAACTACATCAATGGATAGACCATCTTGACAGAAAATCAAAGAATCATTGATCTTAAATGAAAAATGAGAACAGATGGAATTTTTATATATATATATATATATATATATAAAACATTCCATTCTAAAACAGCAGAGTACATATTTATCTCAAGTGCACATAAAATATTTTCCAGAATAGATCATATGTTAGGCCACAAAACAAGTCACAATAAATTTAGGAAGATTGGAATTATACTATCTTTTTTGACCATAATGATATGAAACCAGAAATCAGTTATAAGGAGAAAACAGGAAAAAATCACTAATGTCTGGAGATTAAACAACATGCCACTGAGCAACTAATGAGTAAATAAAGAAAATGGAAATACAACATACCATAAATCCATAAGATTTATCCACAATTCTAAGAGCAAAGTTCATAGTATTACAGAACTATCTCAAGAAACAAGAAAAATCTTAGTAAACTATTTAACTTTGCATCTACAGGAACTAGAAAAAAAAAATGAAGCTCAAGATTAGTAGAAGAAATAATAAAGTTAGGAGTAGAAATAAATAGAACAGAGACTTCAAAAGACAATAGAGAAGATAATGAAACTAAGAGCTAGTTCTTTGAAAGGATTAAAAAACTGAAAATCTTTATCTAGACTCATTAGGGGGATAAAAGAGAAAATTAAAAAATAAAAACATAAATAAATGAAGTCACAACAAATACCGCAGAAGTCGTAAGATAAAGGTCATGTATATTAACCAGGTATATGCCAACAAATTGGACAACCTAGAAGAAATGAATATATTCCTAGAAACATAAAATCTTCTAAGACTAAATCATGAATAAACAGAATATCTGAATAGAACAATTACTAGTAAGAATATTGAATCAGTAACCAAAGACCTCCCAACAAAGAAAAGAAAAACATGTTATATAGGTGGAATGGACCACCACTTAGCCATAAAAATGAATGAAATCTTTGCCATCTGCAACATGTATGGACCTTGAGGATCTGCTGAGTGATAAATCAGAGAAAGACAAATACCACATGATTTCATTTATATGTGGAATCTAAACAAACAAATGAAGTACTACAAACTAAACATAACAAAATAAAATTCATTAGATACAAAGAACTAATTGGTGGTGCCAGAAGAAAGGGAGGTTGGGGTGGGTAAAGGGGGTCAAAAGAAACAAACTTCCAGTTATAAAATTAGTAGGTCATGGGATGTAATGTATAACACAGTGACTACAGTCAGTAATATGGTATTGCGCATTTGAAAGTTGCTTAAAAAGTAAATCTTAAAAGTTCTCGACATAAGAAAAAAATTATAACTTTGTGTGGAGATGGATGGAAACTATACTTATTGTGCTAATCATTTTGCAGTGCATACAAATATTGAATCATTGCCTTGTACACCTGAAACTAATATGTTATGTATGAATTATATCTAAAGAAAAAAAGGAATGATTGACTGCTTAGCTATTAATTGATCACCTATCAGTACAAGACACTTATTTGCAATTAAATGCACTTCACCATGCTCCTCTTCAACTTTTCTGACCCCAGCTTTTAGTTTTCCATTAAAAGAAAGTCATGAAAGTCAGAGTGAAACATTAAGATGAGAGGCTTATAAATGAAAGAGCACCGATGAATTTTAATCTGCATAGATTTTTATGTAGAAATACATAATAGTTAAAATCATGTTAAATGAATATTAGAACCTACAGATAAATTCTTTCAGGAACTTGAGTATATTAATTTGCCCAAATCTCAGTCTTCTCATCTTTAAGATGAGATCTATGATAAACATTTTACCCTTCACATGTTTTGTTTTTGTTTTTGTTTTTGTTTTCCTGGAAAAAGAAGTTACTATACAAATGCAATATATCTGCCCCATATTTTCAACCAATTGTTGTGAATAGAGGTTATTTTGCCACTTCTATTTAAAACCATTCTAATCAACTTCGGTTTTGTCAGTATTCACCATTGTTTTTCTTTTCTCTAATTTAATTGATTTCTGCTCCAAACTTGATAGTTTCTTTTCTTCTGCTTGCTTTAAATTTAATTTTCTCTTCCTTTCCCCCCCCCAGTGAATTAAGGTGAAAACTTGTTATTTAAGACAATTTTAGTGTAGACCTTATAGTTATGAATTTCCAACTAAGCGCTGCCTTATTTTGAATCCCTTATACACATCTGTATTTTAACTCACCTCAAGGTAATTTCTAATATTCCTAGCAATTTCTAATTTAACTCAATGGTTATTTATTAATAAATTGTTTATTTCCACATATTTGTTCATTTCCTATTTTCCGTATTGATCTCTAAATTCCATTTCATTTTGTTAAGAGGACACACTAAGTAAAATTTTAATAAATTTATTTTACAAAAAAGTGTGGTCTTGAATATGCTGTAACTTACAGAAGATTGATGTACACTTGAAAAAATATATATCAAGCCTTTGTTGGATGGATTGTTCTATAAATCTGTTAGAATTCTGATTGTCATTGAAATCTTATTATCATTTCTGTCCATGTTTCTATACATAATTGAGAGCTGAATATTGAAGTCTCTACTATTGTTGAATTGCCTATTTCTTTCTTCAGATTTTCCAGTTTTTGTTTCATATATTTTGGGACTGTGGTGTTAAGTGATACCTGCTTATAACTGCTATAGCTACCTGATGGATTAACTTTTTATCATTATAAAATGTCCCTCCTTATTTCTAGCAACAGTTTTCTTTGAAACCTATTCTCTTTTAAATTAGTATAGCCAGTCTAAGTTTCTAATGTCTGCTGTTTGTATGTTACATCTTTTTCTACCTTTTTGTTTTATTTTTACTTTAAACTTATTTCTTTGAATATAAAGTGTATCTCCTGAAGACAGAATATAGTTGGAACTTTTATTTTTAAGATTTTATTTATTTGTCAGATAGAGACAAACAGAGAGAGCACAAACAGGGGGAACAGCAGACAGAGGGTGAAGCAGTCCCTGATGTGGGACTCAGATCATGACCTGAGCTGAAGGCAGACAATAGACTGAGCCACCCAGGCATCCATAAATTTCCTTTTTCTTTGTCTTCTTCCTTTTCTTTTTCTTTTTCCTTTTTTAATCCAATCTGATGGGTGCACCTGGGTAGTTCAGTTGATTAAATGGCCTACTCTTGATTTCAGTTCCTGTCATGATCTTAGGTTGGTGAGACAGAGCCCCTCCCTGGGCTCCATGTTCAGCAGGGAGTCTATTTGAGATTCCTTGGCCCCTCCCCCTGCTTGTGGGCTCTCTTTCTCTCTAAAATGAATAAATAAACCTTTCCTTTAAAAAAAAAAAAGAAAGAAAAAGAAAAGAGAAATAAATAAGTAAATCCAGTCTGATTAGTATTCTCTCATTCCTTTCAAGCTTTCTGTCTTTGTCTTTCAGCATTTTCATAGTGGGATGTCGAGATATAGATCTCTTTGTATTTATCCTCCTTGGATTTTGTTAAATTTCTGGGGGGATGGAGATTAATGTTCTTAATGAAATTTTAGATGTTTTCAGCTATTCCTCAAATATTTTTTCCTATCACTTTGTAGGCAAAATAATGCCCCTCCACAAATATGCCAATGTTCTAATTGCCAAGACCTGTGAATAATTACCTTAACAGGAAAAGTAAATGTTGTGGATTGATTAAGTTCAGGATTTTGAAATACATAAATTACTCTAGATTATCTGGGCTGCATCAATGTAATCGGGGCTTATTATAAGTGAATGGAGGAGAGAGACACAGAGTCAGGGAAGAAGATGTGACAATGAAAGCAGAAGTCTGAGGAATGTGATTGCTGAATCTGGCTCCTGAGTCAAGGAATGTAGGCTCTTTTAGGATATGAAAAACACAAAACAACAATAACAGCAACAACAACAAGGAAAACAGATTGTATTGCAGAGCCTCCACCCTGTTGACACCTTGAATTTAGTCTCAAAAGATCCATTGTAGACTTCTAAACTCCAGACATGTAAAAATATAAATTTGTGTATTTTTTAAGTTACCATGTTTGTAGTGATTCATTATAGCTGTAATGGGAAGTGAATATAGTCTATCTTATTCTCTCCTTTCTTTCTGAATTTCAATAAATAGTATATAGGTATTTAATGTTTTCACACGCATAAGAAAGTAGAAATAAAAAAAAAGATGTTTCTTACAAAGAACTAACTCTTCTTAAGGGCAGATATATATCAATTATTTTCAGTGTCTGTTAAAGTACCAGAGTATACAACTTAAAAAAATGATAATAATAATTTGAAAAAAATTGAGCATAATAAGTCAATTATTTTCACAGAGCCATCAAATGTGTTTACCTCTGGATGACAGTTCTTTTTCAAACATATTTTCTAATATTTTATTATTTCAGCTGACTTAGAAAAAAGCATATTTTGCTGATTAATTATAATTAGGTAAAAGAACAGAAATTATGGCTGATAAAATAATTGTTTTTCTGAAAGAAAAATAAAGAATTTTACATTGTGAACTGGTATGATCAATTAGTATATCAATTAGGGGCATTTTTCATCTATTATAAAATCTCATTATTTCATTTTCTAGTGCTTTTTAATGAGTCACTCTTAAAAGAACTATTTGAATTTTTTTTTTAAATGGAACTTTTTACAGAGGGTGTTTTTTTTTGTTTTTTGGGTTTTTTTTTGAGAAATGTGAGTTAAAACTGTTTATTTTGCTTAAAGTTTGCTTTTTTAACAAAAGTGTCCAAATTATATCCAGGTTGAAATTTTAAAACATAGAAAAAACAATCAAGTATCATTCATATTCTTGATTTCAAAAAAGCTGGGAGTCATGAGGACTTCTAGTATTGACATTAATGAAGGATGGACTTTCTAAATTTCCCTGCTAAACAAAATACTGGGCATGGTTGTTGGTTTTAAAATAACTATGCCAGGCAGAAAAACAAAGGTGTGTTACTGTAGTCTACCATCAAGTTTCATACCTTCAAATTACCCACCAGAGAGAAACTGGCTTGATTGCCTCTCTGACTGCAAGCTCTTAGAATGCCAAGGAAATGTCCCCTGGCTATATTTGCTCAAAGCTGGATCATAAAACATGTACATTTAGAATGAACTCAAGGCTGAGATTGTTTTAGCCATTTGTCTCATTTTTAATGCATCCTGCTATAGATTTGTGAGGGATTATCCAATGCCAGAAAACTTTTCATAGTCTTAAATATGGGATTTAACTATTACCTTAGAAGCTATGACTCAGATTATGATTTAAGTCAGATGAAAAAAGACTGCAGTAAAGAGCATAGAGGACCAAGTCCTTGAGAAAGTATTGACTGGCAAGAGAGTGAAAGTGAGCCTTCTGGATAAAAAGACTAACTTTCCATTTGGTCCCTGTCTCAATGTCCATTTTTCATAACTTAAGTTATAGACCAAATCAGGTCAAAAGTTCTTCCTTTATTCTCTTTTCATCCAATTATTTTTTTTAATACTTTAAATTTTCTAACTAGTTTGGTACTCCTTCATCCACATTTTCTAAAAACCCCTCTTCATTGTTTAATATATTTATGACCTTGGGGCACATTGATAGATACTTAAATTAATGAGAGAGTTGGGTGCATAAATATATGTGTGGTTTAGTGCATGTATTAGAAAAGGGAGGGCGAGTAGGAATATATACTAATGTAAGTCAATAATTTGAAACCTGGCAACTAGAGAATTGCCATTCCTTCTTCCAGGTTTATCACTTACAGACATCCCAACTCTGCCCTCTCGCTATGACCAAGATAAAATAACATTATCAATAAGAAACAAAGACCTTCAGATAAAACATATTAGAATATATTGATTTTGGAGGCATGATTTTGGTTTTGTTTTGTTTTTGGTTTTTTTTTTGACAGAGAGAGAGATCACAAGCAGGCAGGCAGAGAGAGAGGAGGAAGCAGGCTCCCCACCGAGCAGAGAGCCCGATGTGGGGCTAGATCCCAGGACCCTGAGATCATGACCTGAGCCAAAGGCAGAGGCTTTTGCCACCCAGTTGCCCCTGGAGACATGTTTTTAAAGACTTCGCTGTGGCCGATGTCAAAGAGGTTACTGCCTATGTTTTCCTCTAGGATTTTGATGGATCCCTGTTTCACATTGAGGTCTTTCATCCATTTTGAGTTCATCTTTGTGTATGGTGTAAGAGAATGGTTAAGTTTCATTCTCCTATACATAGCTGTCCAATTTTCCCAACACCATTTATTGAAGAGACTGTCTTTTTTCCACTGGATATTTTTTCCTGCTTTGTCAAAGAATATGTGACCATAGAGTTGAAGATCTATATCTGGGCTCTTTACTCTGTTCCACTGGTCTATAGGTCTGTTTTTGTGCCAGTACCATGCTGTCTTGGTGATCACAGCTTTCTAATAAAGCTTGAAGTCAGGCAATGTGATGCTCCCAGCTTTGCTTTTCTTTTTCAAAATTTCCTTAGCGATTTGGGGTCTTTTCTAATTCCATACATGGAATAGGAGAAGATATTTGCAAATGACACTACGAACAAAGGGCTGATATCCAAGACCTATAAAAAAAACTCCTTAAGGGGCGCCTGGGTGGCTCAGTGGGTTAAAGCCTCTGCTTTCGGCTCAGGTCATGATCCCAGGGTCCTGGGATGGAGCCCCGCGTTGGGCTCTCTGCTCGGCAGGAAGCCTGCTTCCTCCTCTCTCTCTCTCTCTCTCTGCCTGCCTCTCCACCTACTTGTGATCTCTGTCGGTCAAATAAATAAATAAAATCTTAAAAAAAAAAAAAAAACTCCTTAAATTCAACACTCCAGAAAAAGATAATCATGTCAAAAAGCGGACAGAAGGGATGCCTGGGTGGCTCAGTTGGTTAAGCGGCTGCCTTCGGCTCAGGTCATGATCCCAGCATCCTGGGATCGAGGCCCACATCGGGCTCCTTGCTCAGCAGGGAGCCTGCTTCTCCCTCCACCTCTGCCTGCCACTCTGTCTGCCTGTGCTCACTCCAGCTCTCTCTCTCTGACAAATAAATAAATTAAAAAAAAATCTTAAAAAAAAAAAGTGGACAGAAGACTTTAACAGACACTTCTCAAAAAAAAAAAAAACATACAAATGGGTAGCAAACACATGAAAAAGTGTTCATCATCACTAGCAGTCAGGGAAATTCAAATCAAAACACTAAGACACCACCTTACACCAGTTAGAACAGCAAAGATTAACAAGACAGGAAACAACAAATGTTGGAGAGTATGTGAAGAAAGGGGAACCCTCTTACACTGTTTGTGGGAATAAAAGTTGGTGCAGCCACTTTGGAAAACAGTGTGGAGATTCCTCAAGAAATTAAAAATAGAGCTACCTTATGATCCTGCAATCACACTACTGGGTATTTACCCCAAAGATAGAGATGTAGTGAAAAGAAGGTCCATAAGTACCCCAATGTTCATAGCAGCAATGTCCACAATCACCAAACTCTGGAAAGAGCCAAGATGCCCTTCAACAGATGAATGGATAAAGAATGCATGGTCCATATATATAAAGGAATATTACTCAGCCATCAGAAAGGATGAATACCCACTTTTGTATCTGGAGGAGATTATGCTGTGGAGGAGATTATGCTGAGTGAAATAAGTCAAGCAAAGAAAGTCAATTATCATATGGTTTCACTTACTTGTGGAGCATAAGGAATGACATGGAGGATATTAGTAGAAGGAAAGGAAAAGTGAATTGGGGGAAATTGGAGGGGGAGATGAAACATGAGAGACTGGATTCTGAGAAACAAACTGAGGGTTTTAGAGAGGAGAGGGGTAGAGGGATGGATGAGCCTGGTGGTAGGTATTAAGGAGGGCATATACTGCATGGAGCACTGGGTGTAGTACATAAGCAATGAATCCTGGAACACAGAAAAAATAAAATTAAATTTAAAAACATATACTGATTTTGGAATAGTAGACTCTCAATCATATATATATATATATAATTATATATAAAAATTATAATTATAAGATATACATAAGTTCATATATATATGATCTTCCTTGCAAAAAATTGCTTCACATGGGGTGCCTGGGTGGCTCAGTGGCTTAAAGCCTCTACCTTCATCTCAGGTCATGATCCTAGGATCCTGGGATCGAGCCCCGCATTGGGCTCTCTGCTCAGTGGGGAGCATGCTTCCCGCTCTCTCTCTGCCTGCTTCTCTGCTACTTGTGATCTCTCTCTCTGTCAAATAAATAAGTAAAATTTAAAAAAATATATTTTACAACCTTCACTTTACAGTAGTTATGCTTTGTTCCAGTTAATTATGAAAATATCCATTGACCAAAATCTATATAAATAAATGTTTTATTAAACAGTATTATCTAGAGACACTTGACAAATATATTCATATATATAGACACACATATGTATAGTGGCAGATGTGTAAATTGACCAGATGTAAGAAGATTTTTCATTATGTGTATGTATATCAAATCATTACATGTACACTTTAAATATCTTATTTTGTCAGTTATATCTCAATAATTTTTAAAAATATATTACACATATATAGAACACATGAGTTTTCTTTTAGTCTTCAGGCAACCCTTAGTGTGTTCATGGGTTTCAAACTCCTAGAAATAAGTCTGCTCCTTAGTGTCCCTAATGCACAGAGTGGGGGCCATTGGTTTAAATTGTGATTTTAAAGCAATTTTGATACAAGAACATCCCTTCAAAGGAAATTCTGACATGAAAGTTCAATTTTAACAACAAATAGTTAGGTTGCTTGCCTGGATTCTTGGATTTCTGTCCAGTTCACCTGACCATCTCCCTTAGGTACCACCTCCTTCCCCTTCAGGTCCTCTTTGCTCAGTAAGGGAAGAGCCATGAACCAACTTCAATGGTTTATAAAAGATTTTATCCATGTGGGCATAATCAGATAAAGGCATAATCAGATCAAAGGACTCTTTCTAAAGCATAAATGTTTAAATGAACAGATATGGAGCTACAACTTTAAACATATAGTTCAAAGAACTTGCATTTCTCTGTTGAATTCTACTTGGAATTCTTAAGCCAGTTCTCAAAAGTACCTGCAGGATTAAAATCTATGGAATAGAACTGTTGTAGGGTTTTTGAGCAACATTTAATTGTAGAACACATTGTAGTTGCTTACCTGACCTATAATGGAAAACTCTGAGTTATTTTCACTTACAGTTTTTCCATTATTAATTTTTTAAAACAAGATGGATCCTTAGATTTTCCAATAATGTTAGCCCCTTTGTTTATCCACTTTTCATCAGGTCTAATATATAAGAAATTACATATTTGTTTTTCTATAAGTTACAAATTGGATTCAGGAAATTTATGTTTTTCATCCAGTTGGAAGTATAATTATGAATATTTATTAACATCATTGGTTATATTACTGCCAGGTTTTTGTTTTGAGGCAATTTAATACTGTGCTCTGGGCTTTGCATACATTATCCCATCTAGTTCTTTCAATAATCCTATAAACTAGACATTATTCTAACAGGCATTTTTAGATGAGGAAACTTAAAATTCAGCAGGTAAAATAATTTTCCCTAAGTCTCAGAGTGTTTGAAGTGAGAAGTCAGGTTCAAAACCAGACCTCACATCAGAGCCCCGATTCTTTTTCATTTATCAAAATGTCTAAATACATTTTTTAATCTGTGTTTCTCCTAGGAGGAATTAAGGTTTAATAACATTTATTATATATTTTTCTATAAAAGAATAATAAATATAAAATACTAAACAGCAGAAAGAGAAATAAAATCAACCATTTTTAAGAATGCCTACATAAAGACACTATTGCATGTTGATTTTTCTTGTAATCTCATACAATATGTACATAGCTATGACCATACCACTGGGAAATTTTATATGCTGCTTTCTTAATTTCATCTAGCATAAGCATTTTCATATTATGCCATATTTTAAAAATCACATTAAAAGACTTCATAATATTTTATTAAAACACTAAGTATTCAAGTATAGTTAGGCATTTAGGTGATTTTAATACCATTTCTATTATAAATCTATATTGGTCATAATAGATTGCATGTTTTATACTTTAAAATTTTAATTGTTTTCTTAAGGAAATATGTGCTAAAGGTGAAGTTACCATTTCTAGTGGTTAGGAGTCCAGTTAAAGTTCATTTTGTATAAAGTCAACATCTTTTCCAAAGGCTTCTGTAAATTAACCATTCAAACAGAAATGCACAAATGTACACAGTTTATTACATGTCATAAGTCTGCATACATTATATTAAGCAACAAACCTGGAAGACGCTGTAGCTGAAAACCATGTCTTATATTCACCACTTCTCTGTCTTTTGTAATTCTACCAAGATGGATGGGAGGAAATGGATTTATATATTTAAAGACATGAGAAAAAATGAAAGAGATAACTATCCAAAGCACTAATAAAATAAAGGAAGATACAGAGCACTCCTCCAGTCATCTCCTGTAAGTGACTTGAAATGTCTCAGGGGTGCCATGCCCAGGCCCAAGACCTATGCAATTCACTTCAGAAAACTCATGTTGGCAGAAGCAGAACAGAATATTTAAAAATTTTTTTCACAAAAAGGAGATCAACACACAACCATAGTTTCCCTAAACTAAGGAAATTAAGTTCCATCCTTTTGGACATTGCTTTGCTCTCCTCATCGCCCTCACTCAATGATCTTTCCCAGTATCACCATCAAAATTTCTTTCAGTTAAAAATTGTGATGGTTACTTTTATGGGCCAACTTCATTGGGCCACAGGATGTCCAAATATCTAGTTAAACATTATTTCCGGGTGTTTTCAACAAGGTGTTTCAGGAAGAGATTTGTATTTGAATCAGTGGACCAAGTAAAGCAGATTGCTGTCCCCAAAGTGGATGAGTGTTCTCCAAACTGTTGACGGCCTGGATAGAACAAAAACAGTGAATTCATGTTCTACCTCAATGCTTGATCTGAGAATCAGTCTTATCCTGCACTCAGACCAGGAAGTACACCAGTCGCTTCCCTGATTCTCAAGCTTTCGGACTCAGACTAGAGCTGACTTTTCATTGACTTTTCTGCTTGCCTCCAGTTCACAGATAACAGATTGCATGGTTTCTCAGCATCATGACAAAAGCCAATTATCTGTGATCTATAATCTATAAATGACAATGTCTCTCTCTCACACTCCTTCTCTCTTCTATATATAGAGAAGGAAGGTAGATCTATATCTATATGTATATCTACCTATATCTATAATCTGTTTTTTTTTCTGTTTCTTTGGAAAACTTTGGCTTATACATGAATATGTTCATTTATTTCTCTCTTTAATAAATTATGCTTTTATTATTTCTTATTAGCTGTTATTTTAATGGCCAGCCCAGACATTATAACAGAATTCTTTACTTATCAAAAGTTTAATATAAATCAATAATTTAAATACTTCTCATTAAAACATTTTAGCTCAACTTACCTTGTTACTTTAATGCAATAATTTCTGGATGTTTACTACTATATATGTTACATACCCACACAATATTATTATTGCTATTTTTATATAGCCAATATTACCTTTAATGAATATTCAAGTCACATTTTTTCTTTTTTTTCTTTTTTCATTCCTACCTCTCTGAGTTTTCATCTGGCATTACTTTCTTTTTCATAAATAAAATCATTTCCTTAAGTGATGGTAACAAATTCCTTCTTTTTTCTAAAAATGTTTTAATTATGTTGTTTCTGAAGAATTTATTTTGGGGTAGGATTCTGAGTTGGCAGCAACTATTTTTTGTTTTTGTTTTCCCACAGCTTCTTGAAGGAGTCATTATATTTTCTGCTGGCCTCTACTGTTTATTTTAATGCCTTCTGTCAGTGTATTATTGTGCTTTTAAAAGTAGTCAGTTGCTTTTTCTGGCTATTTTAAAATTTTTTTCTTTTTTTTTTTTTTCCGTGGGAGAATAGCTATGACTTCTTTTTATTTTAAGATTTATTTATTTATTTATTTATTTATTTATTTATTTATCTGAGAGAGAGAGAGAGCATGGGTAGGGAGAAGGAGAGAAAGTCTTATGCAGACTCCAGCTAAGCATGGAGCCCAACGTAGTATTTGACCTCATGACCCTGAGATCATGACCTGAGCCAATACCAGTTACTGACGCTTAACTGACAGCACCATCCAGGTGCCCCAGGTTATCACTTTTATTATCATATGTTATGGTACTTTTTTTGTATTTATCTTACATAGTATAAATAATCTTGAACGTGTAGCTGAAAGTTTAGTCAGCTTTGAAAAATTTTTGTCAGTATATTTTAAGTTTTCTGCTTCAAGTTTTTATTTAAATTCCAGTTGGTTAACATATAGTTTCAGGTGTAAAATGTAGTGATTTATCATTTACATATAACACCCGTGTTCATCAAAAGTACCCTCCTTAATCCCCATCACCCATTTAGCACCTCCCCTCCAGTAACCCTCGGTTTTTTCCCTATAGTTAAGAATCTCTCTTATGGTTTGCTGCCTTCTCTCTCTCTCTTTTTCTTTCCCCTATGTTCATCTATTTTTTCTTAAATTCCACATATGAGTGAAATCATATGGTATTTGTCTTTCTTTGACTGACTTATTTTGCTAAGCTTAATACTCTCTAGCTCCATCCACATCATTGCAAATGGTAAAATTTCATTTTTTGATGGCTGAGTAATATACCATTGTATATCTATACCACATCATTTTTAAAATATTATATTCATTCATTTGTCAAAGAGATAGAGAGAGAGCACAAATAGGAGGAGCAGCAGGCAGAGGGAGAAGTATGGTCCCTGCTGAGCAAGGATCCTGACTTGAGACTCAATCCCAGGACCCTGGGATCATGACCTGAGCTCAAGGCAGACACTTAACCAACTGAGCCATCCAGGCATCGCTATACCACATCTTCTTTATCAATTCATTATTTTATGGACCTTTGGACTATTTCAGCAATTTGGCTATCATTGATAATGCTATAAACATCAGGGTGTATGTGACCCTTTGGATCAGTATTTTTGTATCTTTGGGTAAATACCTAGTTATGTAGTGTCTGGGTCATATGGTAGTTCTATTTTTAACTCTTTGGGGAAACTCCATGCTCTTCTACAGAGTGGCAGCACTGCTCCCATCAACAGTGTAAGAAGGTCCCTCTTTGCATTTCTCACCAACATCTGTTGTTTCCTGTGTTGTGAATTTTAGCCATTCTGACAGGTGTGAGGTAGTATCTCATTTTGGTTTTGATTTGTCAGTATCTCTTGTAAATGGCCCTCCTCGGGGCACCTGGGTGGCTCAGTTGGTTAAGCCTTTGGCCAGATCATGATCCCAGGGTCCTGGGATCAAGTCCTGCATCAGACTCCCTGATCAATAAGGAGTCTGTTTCTCCATCTTCCCATCCCTTGCTCATGCTCTCTCTCACACTCTCAGATAAATAAAATCTAAAAGAAAAAATAAATAAGTAAATAAATAAATGGCCCTCTATATGTAAGTGATGATTCACCAAATTCTATACCTGAAACTAATATTACACTATATGTTAACTAACTGGAATGTGAATAAAAACTTGAAACAATCAAACAAAAAAAGTCCCTCTTTCACTCTCTTTCTTTACTGGGACTCTAATCTTAAACATTTTTCTATTTAACCATTTGGTTGTTCCTCTTTCAGATCACTTTTTAGCCTTGTCTAACATGCTGTTAGACCCAGACCAACCCCACTGAATGCTCAGTTTACTGGATTTTCAGCTCCAAACTTTGAATTTAGCTATTTCAAAGATATATATATATATATATACATATATATATATATATAGTTATAGTTATAGTTATTTTTTCAAACATTTGGCCTTGTCTTCTGCTTCCTAAAGCAAAGAGATTTTATATACATGATAGACAAACTGTAAAGGAACTCACCTCTCTATGCATGTAATATATAAACCACAAAGTTCTTAATTTCAAAACTAGAACAAAGAACTTTATCTTTTAGCAAAATGCTAAATTTCTGAATTAAAATAAAATGATAGCATTATGGGGGCGCCTGGGTGGCTCAGTGTGTTAGGGCCTCTGCCTTCGGCTCAGGTTGTGATCTGAGGGTCCTGGGATTGAGCCCCACATCAGGATCTCTGTTCAGTGGGAAGCCTGCTTCCCTTCCTCTCTCTCTGCCTGCCTTTCTGCCTGCTTGTGATCTCTGTCTGTCAAATAAATATATAAAATCTTAAAAAAAAGAAGATAGCATTATGAACTTTAAATTTTATTCCATTATTTTTATATTTGAAATTTATAATTATAAAGCATATTTACAATTGTATGGCATCAAAATTGTCTTATCTCACCTTCTAAGCAAATATTCACTGATTGCCTATTGCTCCTATAAGAAGTTTTGTGCTAATTGAGATATAAGTAATTCTAAATATGTATTCTATGGTTCAGAAATTAGATTTTCTTGGATATATTTATGAAGAATTGAAACAATGTGACAAATATTGAAATTGGGATCCCCATTAAATTTATGGGGCAAATAAATTATAAAATATGTAAGGTATCAGTCTGTATCATCTATTCTATGAACTCAAAATTAGATTTTCAACAGCATCTTGGTATTTATCCCCTCCCTGACTGCTCTAACTTTAAGGCTAGATCAGGCATAGGCATAGAGTACCAAAGGACTGTGGTACTTGGAGCCAGGAAAGTGATAGGGCTGTTAAGAATCAAAAACTGGACAGAGAACTCAAAAAATGTACTATTATGAATAGTTAGAAGATTAGGAATGATCACAAAACAAAACACACACACACACACACACACACAGAAAAATGAAACAAAAGTTGAAGTTCAATGTAAGTAGTGGATGTTAGATATGATCAGGCACTGATTTAGTCATATCCTACATTTCTTCTGAGTAGCAAGAAGAGAAATAATAACAAAAACAAGAACAACAACAATACTATTTGCTATATGTGTTTTCTCAGCTCAGAAAATTTAAGGCAACCAGACTAGATTGACAATCCTCTAGCTCATCATGCTCATCATGCAATATTTTGTCATGTTTCTAGCCTAGCCCATCTCTGTCTAGAATACTTTTTCTCCTGGAACTATTTGTTCAGCTGTGTACAATTGCCATCATTCAAAAGCTAATTTAAGCTTCGCACTTGACAAAAGTCTTCCCTATTTCAAGTTTTCTCTCACAAAAGTGACCTTGCCTTTTTTTTTTTTTTGTAAATCAGTACTTTAATTTTACTTCTGTAATCATTAAAATATTTTAAGCCATTATTATTATCCTGGTTATATCTATGGTCGTGTTATTTTAGGTACATCTGGTTTTAAATAATCTGAGATGAATTTGTTTACTTTATAGATGCCTGCAACTGCCTTGTTCTCTGCTAAATAATTTTCTCCAAATGGCTAACATAATGCTTCATATGTTTTTTAATCTACCAGAAAGCAATGTCAAATAATATTAACTGAATGTACATGTTGAAAATTACAAGAATTTTTTTCATATTTCTTCCATAATGTATAGAATGTAATCTAAAAATGTCATCGGCCACTGAATTGATTTGAATTTTCAATTTGATCACATTCTTTCTTTCCCCTCTAAATTATTATTAAATGTAGATATACACATACACTTTTGTTATATTGAGCAAATAAAATTTATTACATTTATGAATTGCTTGAATAGACCAAATTATAAAATTAATCAAATATTTATTTTGACTTACAAATTTTTATTTTGTTCATAATCATGACCTTCTAATATTTCTCCAAACCACTCATATAAAAATCAAGAATAAAATTTCAGGTACATATGATAATTGAAAATGATCTAATCAATTATTTTTAAATGGTTTGTTGTGCATAGAACATTATCAAATATTCAGTGAGAAATATAAAAGTAGTATGAAAATTTCACTGCCCCTGATAAGCATAAAATCTGCAAGAAGAGAGAGAATTCACAGCTATAATAATGTGAAAATAAAACACAATGTAATTTGTTAAACTTCATGATCTGTATCTATAAATAGTGAAAGAGTTCCATATGAAAAGCAATACAACTCAAAGTAATTTGCATAAGAATAACAATAATGAATTTAATTTTAGCGATGTCAGTGTCACTCTTCACATTCATATCAGGATTTTCTATTATAAAATTACCTTTCTATTATAAGATTACCTTTCTAAGTACAGGAATCAGAAGTTAAATCAAATTTATATTTGACTTGAAGTTTTCAAAAAAAAACATTGTGAGAACAATCTCTTGCCTTTCATTACCAATGAGCTAGAAACATTATGGAAGATTAAAAAAAAATCTATGATTTACTAATTGATGTATGGATTTTTTTCTATGATTTACATATATATATATACATATATATGTATATATATATATTTTTTTATCCAGAGGAACAGAAATAGCTAATTATTGTCCACAGCAATGTTTATAATACTTAAGTCTCTGTTCTACGTACTGTAAATTTGAATTTGAAGAAAAATTTAGAAACATCTCATCCACTCAACACTAAGTCAATTTTGGGTTGTCTTAACCTTTTTTTTTTACTTTGTGGAAAATTTTACAGATTTATACATACAAAGGATAATCCCCACAAAATTGGGCTTGAGATGAGTAGAGTACTTTGGTGTAGACCACAATTAGGAGAATACAATAAAAATAGGGTGGGACAGAGGGGAAATTTAAATGAAAGAACATATTTAAGACACTTATGAATTTGATACAAAATAAATGGAGTTAAGTAATTTTTGTGAAACATTATTCCACACTTCTGCTTCCAGAATATCAGAATGGAAAACCAGTCAATTACCTAAATTGCTCAAAATGCATTTTTTAAAGTAGCCATATTTGATATGAGTGTGTGTGGTGTGATATTTGATCGAGTGTGTGGCTAGCTATTCATCAAAATCACTTAAGAAACTATATAGTAATATAAGATTACAGACTTCTGGGGCTCATTCAAGTTAACTTACATTTATTGAGTGCTTACTATATTACAGTCATTTTTTCAAAAGCTAAATAATTGAATTATCTTAATATCTGTTTGAAGTAGGTTATATTTTATACATAAGGAACTTAAGTCTCAGTAAATTTAAATAACTGTAACCTACAGGAGAGAACTTCAATCTCCTTTACTAGAATCTCTTCCTCTTTCTTATCTTTAAGTTTTGAAGTCACTCAGGCTTGTTTCCATGACCTCTTTTATTTTTATCTGTAGCACTATGATCCATGTGACCTCTTCAAGCCACAAAAACTAATTACCTACTACTACTTCCTGGGGACTTTCAAATGTATTATTCTCTGAAAAATCCATGAACACTTCTAAAAACATTTTGATGGTCTCTTTTGATAAGATAAATGGATAGATTTTATAAACTAGCTACTATTTATTTGTCAAAAATATATTACCAATCCAACCAATCATCTAGGTAATAGGGAATATCAAATGATTGAAGAATCTCTTATTTAAGACCTTAACAAGTCTCGATAAAGGTGATATATTCATAAAGTGGATGTTTCTCCCACAATTTTAAGATCTGTTCCGCGCACTGATACGGATTATCTTTACTGAATATCCCTATTCAAAGCACCTTCCATCTTTTCAGTGTAGGGTTTGTTTTGTTTTGTGTTGTTTTTTTTTTTAAATATATATTTAAGATTAAGAGAGACTGAGAAAGAGAGAAGACATGAGTCGGGGAAGGGGCAAAGGGAGTGAGAGAAGCAGACTCCCTGCTGAGCAGAGAGCCCTATGATATAACCAATCCCAGGAACCTGAGATCAGAGCCTGAGCCAAAGGCTGAGCCACTCAGATCCCCCTTTTTAGTGTAGTTTTTAGATTACTTCTCCCAAACACATTGTTTGAATGTATTGAAGGCCAAAGGGATTCAATAATCTTTTTAACATGATTTTCTTTCTGGAATATTTTCCTTCACTTTGAAGCATGCTAAATCATCTTCAAATACTCTCTTGAATATGACCAAGTGCTTGAACTATTCTGAATTGAATTTTCTGTTCTCTGGATCTCATAGGATTTTTTTTTTCCTCTTTGATGGTATTTATATTGTTCCTCATGTTTC
Organism: Taxidea taxus jeffersonii; assembly: GCA_003697995.1. Taxonomy (NCBI): domain Eukaryota; kingdom Metazoa; phylum Chordata; class Mammalia; order Carnivora; family Mustelidae; genus Taxidea; species Taxidea taxus. Next base: position 30,251 of record ML108069.1, read on the forward strand.
ACTAATAAAATTCAAATGCCAGGTGAGGTTATACAATTATTTCCTATTTAAACAAAATCGACTCAAATCACCCTGTTAGAATAAACATGCCTTTTTCACTTAACCACCAAATACTTGACTTCAGACATATCTCTAATTCTGCAGATAGTCTTGTTTCTCTAGTTTCAGTTTTAGAAGTGGAATATCATTCACTTTGCTTGATTACCTCCACCCATTAAAAAATAATAAAAAAAGATAAAAATGTGCACACCTGAAATTCATGCACACAGAACTTAATACTGTTTAAGAAATTGGACAGGATTGCATCACAGCAAAATAGATTAAAATGCAATATTTAAAAATTCCTGTTCCTAAAGGCATAGGCCAATTTACTAATGAAAATTTCTTTTTGACCATGTTCCCACACCATTCCAGACTCCAAATTCCAGTAATAGTCTGTGGTTTCCATTTCTCCATTCAATTTGCTCAGCTCATTCTCTATATCTTCCAACCTCAAATTTATAGTCCTTAGACTATCCTTTTATTTTACTATTTATTTACAGATAATACATTTTAAACATCAATATCTAGAATCAAAGTGAAATGGCAAGACATTTTACTTAAAAAAAAACAAAAAACAAAACTTTTTTATCTAAGAAAATTCTGATGCCATGTGAGATAGCAATGTTTTTACCCTACTAAGATTATTTATTTGAGCCTCTCAGGTCCTTTATCAGAGATGACAATGACTTCTTAACTGTAGAAATTGCTCTCTATAGATCTCTTCAGTGAATTTTATATATATATGCATATATATATGTACATATATATGTAATATATAATAATATGCATTATATATAATGTGTATATGTATATGGATGTATCTGTGTGCTTATGTAAGGCACACATATATATCCATATTATATTTTTATTGCTACCTTCCTTAAAACTCCCTAACTCAAAAGGACCTCTACTTTTTAAAATAAAAATAATCAGGGACACCTGGGTGGCTCAGTTGGTTGGCCAGCTGCCTTCAGCTCAGGTCATGATCCCAGCATCCTGGGATTGAGTCCCACATCGGGCTCCTTGCTCAGCAGAGAGCCTGCTTCTCCCTCTGCCTCTGCTTGCCACTCTGTCTGCCTGTGCTCTCTCTCTATTTGACAAATAAATAAATAAAATATAAAAAAAAATAAAATAATCATTGAAATACAGCCACGTATGGGGTGCCTGGGTGGCTCAGTCAGTTAAGCATCTGCTTTTTGTTCAGGTCATGATCCCCCGAATCCTAGGATGGAGCTTTGCTTAGGGATCCCTGCTCAGAAGGAAGCCTACTTCTCCTTCTCCCTCTGCTCCTCCCTTCCACTTGTGCTCTCTTTCTCTCTCAAATGCATAATAAAATCTTAAAATAAATTAAAAAAAATAAAACACAGCCAGGTATACCTATTGCCAATATAGCATAAGATTTATAGATCACATTTGTCCTAGTTCCAGGCAAATACCTGATTGCATTTGGGATTAACAATCTATGCTTAGAGAGTCAAATAGCAATAGAATAAATAGCCAGGCAAAGTAAAATTTATTATCAAAAAAATAATCATTATTGATTAATAAAATTATCTGAGAAATGGAAAGAAAATAAAGCTCTGGAAAAAACAGTGTAGCAGAAATTTAAAATGATTTGAGAATGCTTTTGAATTTCAATATGATGATATATAAAAGGAAATGAAACTAAATTTTGGTACACAAAGCCTTGAGTTTAATGTCAGTCCCAATTTATGTAACCTTATACAAAAGATAATTCGTATTGCTTATTCATATTTCTGACTTATAGTGCAGGATGTATACCAATTTATAGTGACATGCACGATAAATAAACAAGAGATAACTGAAAAATCAAAACCAGAGCTCATAGGAAAAGCAAATGTGTTAGCAGTAAAGGTTAATCTTTCATTTGACTCTAAGCTATCTGGAAGCTAAGACCAAAAAAGGAAAACTGTATGTACTTCCTAGAGAATACATAATGTGTCAGTTGCTTCCAAGAGACAAATCTAACAAATTGCCTAAAACAAGTCTCTGCATTTGTTTTCTCACTTACATAGCAGACATAATAAAATATTCCCCAATTACTTTCAACACTCTTGGAAAATATGGATAATACTGATTAAGCCAACTGGGTTGTAACCTGCTGAGGATAACTCTTCTGCCCCCACCCAATTTAGAACGGGTCCACAGTGACTTAGACGGTCTTTAACATTTTTGTACCTGGACCACAGCTCATCCAATTGGATACTCATTATTGGGTATGTGAAATTTGGACTAAAAGGCATCAAAAACTAGTAATCACCAGATGAATTTTATTAATGGCAGCTAAGTGAAAAGGTCAATGGTTTGTTCAGCTCTACTTGCTTAGCTCTTTCTTCATTTCTGTGAGTTACTTCTTCCCCTTCCTATTAATTCAATCTACTACTTAACCTTAACTAATACAAAAACACAAATTAGATATGATTAAATATTTGCTGTAGTGCAAAAAATGATACAATATGAATTTTTCTTATTAGGAGTGGTAGACCAAGTTTCTCAATATTGCTTTAATTTCTATGTACTATTTTAGAGATATCTCTTCTTTCAGTATAGTTGAACAGGCACCAGGGATTCTAAATAAATAAAGCTTCTAAAGAAAATATACTTACTGAAAAAAAAAAAAAAAAAAGTCCTTACTGGTGTTTACACAGTCACAGAAGTTCTATGGACATAATAAGCTTTGTAGCCATGAGCAAAAAATCAGCATTAATGAACACTAATCATGGAAATCTTATCAGCTGGAGTGTTTAAAACAAAACAATTAAAGAGACTTTCATTTCATTAAGCAACCACAATCTGTCTTAATGTCATTTTGAGGCTTTAAAGAAAAGAGTTCTCTATTTAACATCAATTTAAATGAAAAGCTACACATGATCTGAAAGTGTTAATGGTTTTAAAATATAATTTCATTTTGAGAATCTATGCTAAGGAACTGAACTAAACTGAGAAAAATATTTATGTTCGGCAATATTAATCACAGCATTATTTAATAGCAGAAAAAAAGTGGCACCGGCCAAGTTGTAGAATGGTGTAGTAATGTAATATTTAGGTAAATTATTGTAAATACATACAATGGACCATCATGAAACCTTTAAAATTAGTTTAATGAGGGCGCCCGGGTGGCTCAGTGGATTAAAGCCGCTGCCTTCGGCTGGGGTCATGATCCCAGGCTTGTGGGATCGAGCCCGGCATCGGGCTCTCTGCTCTGCGGACAGCCTGCTTCCTCCTCTCTCTCTCTCTCTCTCTGCCTCTCTGCCTACTTGCGATCTCTATCTATCAAATAAATAAATAAAATCTTAAAAAAATTAGTTTAATGATATGGGGAAAATGCTTATGACACATTGAATGAAAAGGGCAGTTTATAAACATTCACGTTTTACAATACTTCCAGTGTTTTAGAATTTACATAGCATAGACAAATTAAGGGGTTTCCTACCCCACTGGTAGTGCCTTGGGTGGTCAACAAACTCTTGTTGTTTATAATGACAGAAAAACTGCCCAAAGATGGTGGTTCAGCACTTTCTCCCTTCTATGGGTTACCCAGTCTCCTTCAAGAAATCCCTCCAGGGGCGCCTAGGTGCCCCAGTCAATTAAGTGTCCACCTTATGTTCAGAGCATGATGCCGGGGTCCTCATATGGAGTCCCACAGCAGGCTCTCTGCTTAGCGGGGAGTCTACTTCTCCCACTCCCTCTGCCTTTGCCTGTCACTCTCCATGTTTGCAGGCTCTATCTGTGTCAAATAAATAAATACTTAAAAAAAAGAAAAAAAAGAAGTCCCTCCCAAATCCCTCCAAATCACAAATTTAAGTTGAAACATCAAATTGAGAGTGAAAAAAGAAAAACACGTCTTCATCTAATATGAGTTAAAAAAAACGTAAACCCATGTATATACAGGATAGGCAAGAGAATGAATAGAACAAGAAGTAGAAGAATTCATAGTAAACTACAACTTACCATTTTGAGAAGGGAGAGTATAGCGAGGAGATAAGATATTTTATGTTTTACTTATGTTTTGTTGTTGCTCATATTATCACCAGTTATAAAACTGACGAATCTTTTATAATAAAACTGATGAAAATACAAGTAAACAAGAATTAAGGAAAAATAGGAAATTGCAGCCAAATTTATGATACGTCTACTTATTTTTAAAGATTTTATTTATGTATTTGACAGACAGAGATCCTAAGCAGGCAGAGAGGCAGGCAGAGAGAGAGGAGGAAGCAGGGCCCCTGCTGAGCAGAGAGCCCAGCCCGATGTGGGGCTCCATGCGGGGCTCATGCAGGGCTCAATATGGGGCTGATTCCAGGGCCCTGAGATCATGATCTGAGCGGAAGGCAGAGGCTTTAACCCACTAAGCCACCCAGGTGCCCAAATGTCTACTTTCAAAAGGTGGTAGATATTAAGGTACTTTTAATTTTGGTTTTCTTTCTGAGTGTGACTGTGTGTTAAAAATACAACATAATTTGTTTCTTATTAGAATTATCAACCTTTATGTTATTTTCAGTCTCTAAGGGCCAAAGGTTGCTGGAAAATGCCTTTGAATTGTTAAAATATGCTGAGCGTTATGGCAGAATTTTAGCTTTATTTATTTTTAATTTATTGTTAATAACACTTGCTGAAGTTATCTGCTGAGCATCAAAATGTCATTGAAAACTTTCCAGTAAATTGCCGCAGCAAGTAGTTTCCAAATGTTTTGATTGGCTTTCAAGTCTCAGTAATTTCATCTGTGTTTTTCTCAAGGTATATATAAGAGCTGAGATTTGTCATATTCTACTTTGTTTATTCAGGCCCTGTGAAGTGATCCCAATTGGAATGTTATCAAAGATATCCATCTGGCAATAATGATAATCCTTTAGCATCTAGATTAGTTTTCTGTTTTATTCCACTAATGAATACTCTGGAGAAATATGGGTAATTTTACAGAACAAATTAACCTTAGAGCACAGTTACTTCTGATGTTCATTTTAGTGGACACCTACGGAGCAGAATAAATTTAAATATAGTTTAATCGACCCTTCTAGGCCTGGTAGAGATCAAACAGCTAGGACATAAATATAATGGTAATTAACCCAAATTGATGCAAAGATTTTTTTTTTTTACACATAAGTACTGAAAAATATCACATTTAGGATCCTAATTCCAAGCCAATAGAATATGGGAATCAGGCAGCAACCTTATACTATGTATCGCTTATATCACAATAGTTCAGAAGTGGCTTTCAATGGCAAGGAAATCAGATTTTTAATTACTCCGTTGTTTCCAGCATATAATGGCCATGACTTGTTCAACAGGAGCAACACGATGTGAGCTCCATTTTTTTTTCCCCCTCCTGCCTTCATTTCACTGAAGAATTGACAAAATATAACTCTTCGTCCCACTAATAGGACTGCATGAAAACTAATTGGTATTCTCTGTTTTCAAATATTTGCATCCTCAAGCCTCTCTGCCTAAAAAAGCCTGACAGGGCCTCTTCATTATCTCATTACACTGTAATTATTGCATACTCAATTGCCAGGGCCTGAGAGTAATTCATTTATGCTGCACATCAATATAAACTTGTGCCTCTGGAACCAGATTTAACCAACTTTTAAAAACTCTAATTTGGATCACAGTGCAATCTGTCTCCTGGTGATTCAAAACATATTTTTTTTTTTCTTTTTATTAAAAGAAGAAAAAAATAATCGATATACTAATTATTTGAGTTTTTAAAGTTTTATTGATAGTTCTTTGCCTTTTTCTTTTACCATACTCAGAAAAGACCCACAAGCATCTTTTGACTGTCTTGTGCACTTGTGCTCACCACAGACACATCCAGGCTTACATTCTGTTTTCATTCTACAAACTCTTCTGAAATTCAAACATCTCTCTCTTCTTATTTTTGGTGTAGTGAGGATCACATGAGCTATTCCTTATTCTACAGTCCAGCTCCAGTTCATGAAATTTGATGCATTCAATTAAAAAAAATCTATTTCATAATTCCCAGCAGAATGATTTGTAAATGGCACATCCTAAACATAGACTTATTAAATGGGCTTCTTCGATGAGTAAATGTCTGTTCCCATTTTCATGGGCGAGTAGTTCCACATTCCTTTAAATTTTTTTTACTCCCATCACCTTATTTTCAAGTCCACATAATTAGTGAACAGTTATGCCATAAATCTCTTCAGCACATAAATAAAACTATTTTAAGATCCTGAAACCTGATATTCCCAGCAGAGAAACAAGGTCTTTTCCCTGTATCACAGAAACCCACTTCCTCTTCTGTCTTCATTGTGTTCTCCAGCCTTTCAAATCTTAAAGTTTATTGTGCCCCTTGCAGATCTATCCAATTTTGTGCATAGTCTGAATTTCTCCCTCAGACATCCAAGCCAAGTGCTTCCCAATGCCATGGAGATATCCAGAAAGAAAAAATCCACAAATAAATAGAAGTAATAATAACCAGAAACTAAAAACAAACAAAATACAACATTAAAAGAGGTCTCCCACAAGGAAATCAAGTCATCTTAGCCTTCTTCATGAAACACCTATCCTTTTCTCTTAGTACAACCTTATCCCCAAACATCATTTCCTGATGGCTTCTCTGCTTCCAAAGTACCCCCTAATAATTGTTCTCCATACAATGATATTTTTTTTAAATATTTTATTTACTTTTTTGACAGAGATTACAAGCAGGCACAGAGGCAGGCAGAGAGAGGAAGGGAAGCAGGCTCCCCGCTGAGCAGAGAGCCCAATGCGGGGCTCCATCCCAGGACCCTGGAATCATGACCTGAGCCGAAGGCAGAGGCTTTAACCCACTGAGCCACCCAGGCGCCCCCCATACAATGATATTTTTAAGACATTAATCAGATCATGTTAGTTGCTTGCTCAAAATATTCTAATAGCTTTCTGTCATTAACATAGAAGTCAAACTCTTCGTCCTGGCCTCAGAAGCCCAGTGCTGCCCCTTCTCCTTCTAAAGCTACTGATATCATCGGTCACCTCTTTGCCCAGTGTTCTGAAGGAATGCTGGCCTTATACCCCTTTTTTCAACACTCCCAGACTAATGTAGCAATATAGTCAACTTTTGGAGTTTCGTATATTATTGGCTAATATTTTGTTTATCTACTTACATCTTTATCCCACTAAAGTTAACCTTCCCTGACATTTACACTGCTGTCTTCCCCAATGCCTCAAAAATTGCTAGGCACTCTATACACAGTTATTTCATGAACTAATGCAGAGATTACTGATACTAAATCCCAACTGGCAATGCAGAAATGTCAACAAAGGCTTGAGGACAAAAAGTAGAATCCAGAATATGGTAACAACTAACTTGCTATTCATTTGTAACTAATTATATACTAATAGCTTATATTTAAGCAAATTAGATCGCATGCTACTTATTGTGGTAAGTGCTTAGTAATAAATATTTAAGGTAATATTTGAAATAATCTAAAGAGTTAATGGCTATTATAATGTCTGTTTTTTTTAAAAGGGAACTGAGGCATTCAGTGGGAAAGATAATTTTCCAAAGTTTTATTTTAAGAACTGGGAATCTCAGACTTTAATGTGGCTTCAGAGCTCTTATATGTAACAACTATGTTTAATATCTTTATTAGTCTGAAAATCCTGAGAAATGCAATGCATATCACCAGCTATCACAATGACACTAATGGGATAATCAGTGTTTTCTGACAAATTTTGAATGATATCCTAATTACAGCAAAGTTACCTAAATATTGATACATTTCAGAACTTTCTGTTCCATTTATCTGTTTCTCCAGGTTTACAGTAGCATTTTAATCATACAACATTTATTATGATTCTATTACTTTATTTTCAGTTCTATTTTTTATGTAATTTATGCATTTGTGTAATTTATGTTTTATCTAATTTGTGTTGAGTCTCTTTTCCCATAGATTTAAGAAAGATTATTTTATGTAAGTCTAATCCGAAAACTGGTTAGTAAAATTTTCAAGTCTCTTTGACTTCTATTATTGTGAAAAAAAAAGTTTCTCTGTTGTGTTCTTGTATTTTCTAATTTATCAAAAAGGTAAGCAATTTATATTTGTATTTTGTGTATTCTTGTGTAGAGTGACCAAAATGGTCTGGTCTTCACATTTCCCTCAGCTTGACCAGACTTAAAGACTTCTTGACTATATGCCCTGACCTGCTTTTCTGAAAGCATTTAACTTCAAAGACTTGCAAATTCTCTCTTTTTCTCTTTGAGATATAAGTATTTTTTAAGACTTCTCACAAGTGTTACAAGCCAGCAATGTCTTTCTCAAGGACTTGGAACCACCCCTTGGAAATATCATCAATGAGTAAGATAGTGCTCCCCTATGGCTACCTGTTTTCCAGTTTCTATGGAGAGATAGAAGCCTGACTCCCCCTATTGCTGTTAAGCTGTAAAACAACCTCCTATCAGGGAGATAACAAAGCTTAGTTTTCTTTTGTGTAAGGCTAATTAGCAACCAAAGGGACCCAAGATTCCCCTGACCCTAAGTCTTAACTCTCTTCTTAGCCAACTTGAGCTTAGACTGAGTCCTGGCCTCTCTTCTCCCCTATTGCAATAGCCTTGAATAAACCTTTCTTGACTGTTTAACTTTAAAAAAATACAGGGGGTAATCTCTAAGTACCTTGTAATATAAGAATAAATAAATGGGTGGAAAGAAGCACTGGACATTTCTAAACCATTTGAAAGTAAAAGAAACGTTATTCCCTCTCAATTCTTCCTAAATTGAAGCTAATATAATAATAATGAAAGTAACTTATGTTAAAATCCATGCATATAGGGGGCAACTGGGTGGTTCAGTCAGTTAAGCATCTACCCATCGGCCCAGGCTGTGGTCCCAGGGTCCTGGGATGGAGCCTGGTCTGCAGGCTTCCTGCTCATCAGGGTGTCTGCTTCTTCCTCTGCCCCTAACCCTGCTTGTGCTTCTTCTTCCTCTCTTCCTCAAATAAATAAATAAATCTTTAAAAAAGAAAATCCATCCATGGATGTAGGCAAAGGTATATCCATAGCTCTAAAATCTCTTGTTGAACTTAAAAAAAAAAATTCAATTAATTATACATTTTATAGGGGTGCCTGGGTGGCTCAGTGGGTTAAAGCCTCTGCCTTTGGCTCGGGTCATGATCTCAGGTGGTGGGAATCAAGCCCTGCATCAGGCTCTCCGTTCAGCAGGGAGCCCGCTTCTCTCTCTCTCTCTCTCTGCCTGCCTCTCTGCCTACTTGTGATCTCTGTCTGTCAAATAAATAAATATTTTTAAAAAATTACACATTTTGTATTATACATTCATCTCTAAAAACAAGAGAAAAATACAATGAAGACCTACTCAAGTACTGAGTAACTCAACATCCCAAAGGGACTTAGAAATCTATACCTTTGCAACACACACTGAATAAATCCGACATCTATGCATGTAAGATTCTAATTGTATGGAGAGCTACTTTTGTGATTAATAAAATAAAACAGCATAATTTCTACAAGGATGAGCTTTGGAGTGAGAAAGATTTGAGTAAAATCTCAGCTCTACCTTTTGCTATTATGACCATGATCAAATTATAGAATTTTTAACGTCTTAGTTTCAGCTTCTATTTGAGAGAGGTACTGAGGTAGTCCTTTCTTAGCAAAAAGGTTCTGAGGATTAAACAAAATAGTGTATATCTTATGCTGGCTACATGGTGAGCACTATTACATATTGAGTAATATTATTATAGGTATTTTAAATAATAGCAATTATTCCAATAAGGCCAGTAAACTGCATATGAGAAGTAGAATAAATTAAAGGACTCCATCTCAAGTAAAACTTCATGTAGGATTGAAAGATTCATTTGATATATATATACAATGTGAGGTAACATCATATATGTATGTCATATATATATGTATGTATATATATATATGAGACAAGTGATTCAAGTGATATTAAGAATTCTTAAGAAATGAAGGCTTATACCCTATTCCTAATTCAAATGATTAAGCACCACCTTTATCATATGAAAAATATGTCTATCTTAAACAGTAAAGATTTTACCTAGTGACAAAAATGTAGTATCATTCTCATAAATGTAGCAGTGAGACAAGGTTCATCAACATCATATTTCATAGCATCATGCCAGCAAATTTAGCCAAATAATACAAGATTGAAAAAATTAAACTATAAACTTCAGAGAAAGGGGAGATAAAATGTTAAGACTAAATATGTAGAAAATATAAATAATTCTGAATTGGTAACTTATAAAGACATATGTAAGAATAAATAATCTTCTTTATATTTCCTCCTATCACCACTTGGAAAAATAATGAAGATTTCTAATAACTGTGACAAAATATAAGAAATATGAAATATTAATATTCTTATTTTCAAAAGATCACTGAACCTAAAAATCTTATGATGGGCCTAGTGTTAATAGTGCTTATTATAAAATGAATGCCTACAAAATGTTAGATGCAGGATTAACCTCTATTTTTACAATAGTTTCTTCAATTCTCTTTAAAATCATGTGATGGTGGTACTATCATTTACCCCATTTGACAGAGAAAGAGTTAAGGTTAATGAGATGAAACCACTTGCACAAAAAGACATGCCTGGTGAATGCCAAAGTCCAAACGTGAACATTTTTGGTCTGGTCACTGTCCAATACTGACCCCTGTAGCAGAAATGCCTACTTGCCAACTCAGTGCCCATTCTCCTCTTTTCTTTATGAACAGACACAGGATTCTGTTTGGGTGAGAAGGTGTCTACTGGAAAAAATATATATAAACAATGTGGGCAGACTCAGCTAATACATACATATATATGTAGATAGATATAGATAGATAGAAGATAGATGATATATAGATAATGATAGATAGATAGATGATAGATAGATATATTTTTTTCCCTTTTTCCTTCTAACTGCTCCAAATACAAACGGGATTTTAAAATGGAACAGCTTTCATGCAGCCATCAATCATGAGGATCCACTGCAATGGTAATATTCAATGAGATAAGGATAGAGCAAGATGAGGATCCTCATAGACTTCATTAGGAGCAAGATGGTTACCAACTATACTGGAAGGCAATTTGTGTATGAGGACACAATATTTAAAATATTTTCCCTACTAGTAGTATCTTTCCAAATTTCCCAATAATAATAATAATGTCCTTAATTAAATCCCTGCACATCCAAGTAATGGGATATCATATCAAGATTTTAAAAATATTTTTGGAGACTAAAAAATTCCTTAGGGGAATATTCATGCAGTATTTGATGGAAAAATGCAAAACTGCTTATTGAGATATACTAAACAATATTTGAAATATGTGTGTGTTTGAGCATTCCAACATATCATTCTTTAATGGTGATGGATCTTTTTTATATTTTTTCAGTACTTTGAATGATTGTTAATAATCATACATAATTTTATAACAGGTGAAATATATATTTTTTAAACCTAGACTCTAAACTCATTAGATAGTTCAGTCAAAATATCTTTTGAAAGTTGTGGGGACAATGCATCTAATGTTAAAGCATCCAGTTCACCAAATATTCTGAAAAGAGAATAAAAAAGGATGGTATCAAAATTACTAATTGTACAAGGATTCTGGCACTTGCCATGTGTTCCATGTGATTGGCAGATGTTTCCCAGTTGAGTGTGGAGCTTTCAGTTGAGGGTGTCATGGGTCTGATTTGTATTCTGAACTTGGGAACTACGAGAATAAAGACAAGTGGAGGTTGTTTATTGTCTAGCTGGTGTAGACAGGAGTGTTTATGCTATTTTCTACTGAATTCACAACAATGTGGAAAAACTATTCTTCTTTTCACTCACACACAAATGTTTTCATATTGAGAAAGCAGATAAGAATGGAAGCACAACAAAATCCCATCAACCTCAATCATCTGCCAGCTCAGCGCCTAAGAGCTTTCAGAAGACCAAGAAAGATTTCAAAGTATGAGTCACAAAATGAAATTAAAATTGACTTATTTCCAAAACCTTAACGACAAAGGTAGAATGGCATGATTTATAATGGAAAAAAAAATATGGCAGCAAAGTACAGTAAAAACCCTCTCAATCAGGAGGCAGCAAAGTACAGTAAAAACCCTCTCGATCAGGAGGCACAGCATTTGGCTCTGTGCCCCTATTCTGCTATTAATTAGCTACTTAATTTTTGATAAGCAGCATATGTTTACTGGGCTTTATCTCCTCCCTTAACAAGGGTAATAATGATATATGCTTTGTTTACGTATTTCTTCCTTTATTATAAATACTATATGAAAATATATATATAACAGTACCACTTAGCAAATAAATTACTTCAAATATACTGTTTAGTGTTATATAACACAGTATGGCAAATAATCTTTTTAAGTTCTGGCCGTTCCCCCTACACACCCCAATGATTTACTATTTCTATATGTGTCCCTTACATCTCTGTCCATGTGCTCTGCCCATAACAGGCTGAGTGGAGAAGCGCATGAGAGTCCAGGAGCTTTTTATCCTGCCAGAAATTAAAAAAGATTTGCAAAAATGTTGAAAACAAAAGTGGCTGTTCTTGTCAATTTATTTTGTTTTTTGTTTTGGGAAATACATTTTCCAGAAAATATGTTATAGGGATTGGTACATCAGATAATTATCATTTTAAAATAAATTAATAAATAAATGTTTTTAAATTTTCTGTTTTAATTTCTAACCCCAAAAATATAATGATAAATGTAACCTTCAGAAACAAAAAATACTGAGGATCTTCAATATTTTTTAGTGTGGAGTCCTGAGACCAAAAAGTTTGAGAACTGTAGATGTAAATTGCTACTCTTTGGCATTCACCACAACCATTTAAGATAAGCTTAAGCTCTCTCAATTTTCTTAAGCAAAAAAAATCTAGATTCAAGGTATACATACATACATTTAAAATATATGATATGATACATAGATCACTAATTTGTTTGGTTAAGAATGTTCTTCTAATTGGAATTTTATGTTTTTATATGAAAGGGGCCTCACCGTGGAATCCCCAAAAAATTATGCGACCTTAACAATCTTATAGTACCATTAGAACTGTGCAAGATAATCATGAAAATGTATAGGTATTTGCTACCTGCCTCCTAATCTGTTCTGAATCTAAATATTGATAGTCCTGAGCCTCAATCAATAATGAAAATGTTTGCAGGCCTGAATAATAAAGAACAATATTGTACATAATTATAGCATAAGCTTCTGTAATAAATATTGTTATATTAATACCAAAGGACCATGAAAGTAAATGTTTATAGGCATATGGGAAACATAAAATTCTAAGAAAGTGGCCTGCCAGGGTAATTTAGCAAGTATGTTTAAAATCTTCATGTGACTAGGAAAAAACTGAATTTCATTTGCAAGTAGTTTTAGGTTCCAAACAGTAAAATTATTTCTGTATTGTTTTTAGTCATAAAACGTAAACCATACAAATTAAGTGACATATATGCAGCTATGTCTTTTTTCTATCCAATTTGATTGATTACAAGTTTCGTTGTAAGAAAAAAAACCAAAAACCAAAAACCTGAATTCACTTAGTATAAGAGTACATTATAATTTCAAAACTATCCAGAGGGCTAATTTCCACTCTCCTGTCAGATGCTTCCTCAAGGCTTTCTCCTACACCTTGCTTTGGGCTGCAGGGGGTTGACTCCCATGAGCTGCTTCATCCCCCCCCACACCTCAACTGCTCTATTCTCAGTTTTGTTTTGGCCAACAGGGGCAGCCAGAGAAAACTGGTGAGCTGGCAGGAAAGAGAAAAAGGAGGAAAGGGAGGAGGGAGAGAGGGGTGAGAGGAGAGAGAGAATCGGTTCCTCCCTCTTCTTGTTGCCAGGCTGCAGTTTTTTACTGTGACTGTGATTGCTTTTCTCCACCTTGAGGATCAAACTCCTGCAGCTGCTGCTCTCACCATGTGCCAGTTTCCATTCATCATCCCATATTGCATTGCTTCTTTGGGTGGACAGGTAGTAGAAGTGTCCAGAATTTACTGGTGCCAGAATGCTTCATCATCCCTTGTTGGAGACTTTAGTCCTACTCTTACCTACCACCACCTCTGTAAATAGACTTTACATTGAACTTTCATTATACTTCCTTGAGTTAACATATTGGGTATGTCCTACTGACTGGCTGACTGGTTGTTTCAGAGTCTTTCACAATTCAGTGTGGTTTTCAGACACCACGGGAGGAGATTTTCCATCTATGAGATTGCTATTTGGTAAACGAAAAGGTTAATGAAAATTCATCAAGAGCCTCACTTATTCCTGCTAGGAGGAATCAGGTTTAGTATTTGTTGGACTGGCCAATAAAACCATCCAACCAGACTATTTTATATCATTCTATCCACAATACATAAAAGGGCAAATCTTTTCCTGAGTTTTAAATTTTACTGTATTTCAAGCAAATTAGATATATGTAATGCTGAGATTATCATGAACAGATTAGTTATCAAAAAGTGAATGGCAACTCATTTAATATGTACTTTTACCAAAGAGGAGAAATGACAAGATACATCAAGAGTTCCTTGATGGTGCAAATATAATCTCTAATAAATTGAATATGCATGGTGTCAAATACTGTTCAGTGTTTTTAAAAGTCTAAAAACAGTAATGTTCTAAGAACTTTATGCATATTGATTCATTTACCTTCTTAAACAAAATTTATGAGTTATGTGCTAGTCATCCTCCATTTGTTAGGAAAGGGCTTGATCACAAAAAGATTAAGTAACTTGCCCCAAATTACACAGTAAATGGCTGAGCTGGAAATAAAACAAGAGTTAAAAATAATTACATTGCCCTTTGCATGTGTCCTTTACTTCTTATAATAAAATTAATAAATTTCCAAAGTGATTAAGAAATTGACCTTTTGAGGTACAACTAAAATTGTATAACTGATATTAAGCAATTTTATTATACTTTCCCAATTATATTTTAGTTAAAGTAATTTTTACTAGAAAAGGGTGCCTATGTTTCTAAGTTAAGCAACTGCCTTTGGCTCAGGTCATGAAGCCAGGATCCTGGGATGGAGCCCCACATCAGGGTCCCTGCTCAGTGGGGAGTCTTCTCCCTCTCTCTGCTGCTCGCCACCCCCACTTGTGTGCTCTCTTGTAATAGAGATACTTTCAAATAAATAAATAAAACCTTTTAAAAAATTACTAGAATATTATTTTAATCTGCTCTTATTTTGTTTCATTTTAAGAGAATGGAAAAATAATTATCAATTCAACTCTATCACAATTAAAGATAAGTGAAAAAAAAAGAAAGAATCCTGTGATACTTAAGACATAGCTACATAACTGGTGTTTCTAGCTCACCCTTTCTCCATTGCTGACTCTGTTGACTCACCAAATATTCAGAAGATGTCTGGGATATGTAGTACTGTCTTATGCCAGTGTTATAAAGGAAACAACACACATACTCTTCCGACCCTCATGGATGCATCATGAGGGAGATAAATGTGAAAAAAAAAAATCATTACATCTGGGATCATTATCATGAAAGAGGGACTTAAGACAAAATAAAAGTGAACGTTCCAAATCAAGAAAATGAGGCAGCATTTTTCGGGGTTGACTCTAGATCCAAAGGAAGAAGAGATCTTGTCTAGAAAAGAGTGGGGTTGGCTAAAGAAGAAAATATTCCAAGGACAAAGTAGCAGAAAGGCCTGCAGGGAGGAGAGTTTATTTCTGTGAAGTAAAAATTCATTATTTTCTCTGGAATTCAGAATGTTCTAGATACTGATGCTTAGATCATATGTTTTCAGAAGGAAAACATTATTTTGCATATTCAGCTTATGAGACAGAAATTTTAAGAAACTCTCCTTAAAGTTTCTAATGTCAAAGTCATGGTTCCAGCCTGTGTAAAGTCACTGATGGTCTTTCATTTTTCATATCCTTTTTTTCCAGAGGGAAAATGCAAAACAGAGAACTGAATGAAGCTGAAACAATGTGGCAAATTTACTTTAAAAACACTCTATGAAAGAACTGTCTCAGAAATTCCCCTCATGAAATTTACCTGGGCGGGCTGGGGAAGAGTAGCAAATGGAGAATGGTGTACATTTTAAATGATAATGGTGTAATGAGAAATACAATTAATGACTATCTGGGGGCATTTTGCACATATTATAGTTAATCTTTACAAAATCCTTACAGTTTGGGGGCTTTTATCCACATTTATAGATGAGGAAACTGAAAAGTTACATGAATTACCCAAGTTTTATACCTTTACATAGAATTGCTAGCATCATAAACATGGCTGACCTGACTCCAAAGTCCTTGCTCCTTCTGCACTACCTTTCAGAGATGAAAAATTGGTCCAGTTCAGTGTTTACATGGGAAAGAAGTAGAAAAGGTAGTCAATTACAGGTCTAAAATACATAGAAATAAATGGATCATATTCAGTTACTCTAGATTCTTCTTTTATTGGAGCTTTAAAAACTTGTCTAATATTTACTGTTTTGAAGAAAAATGTTTTAATAAAATATGTAAATATATTTGTCTATAATCAGCTTGTGGGGCAAGATTCAGTGAAATGTGGAAAGCAGGGTAAACAAGAACACATGTGTACTAAATTTTTGCCTCAGGGAATGACTGTTCCTTAAAAGCTAATTCCACCTGGCTTTGACCACCTTTGTGAGAATATTATTGAATTTCTGAAGAGCGACTCAATTTTATAGCTTAGACTATATACCAAGTAATTTTTTACCTACTATACAGACATTATTCAAATTTAATACTGTTGAAAACCTAGAAAAAGGCATCGTAATCTCTATTTACAAAAGGGGAATCTGAGACTTAGTAAGATTATACAACTTTCAGTTAAGAATCCATTAAGAAAAAAAATAAGAAAAAAAAGAATCCATTAAGAATAATTGTATGGCAAACTCTAAAAGACTCTTAACTATAGAGAATAAATTGAGGGTTGCTGAACGGGAGGTAGGTGAGGAGGCAGATTAAATGGATAACAGGCATTAAGAACACTTGTTGGGATGACATTGGTTGTTATAGGTAAGTGATGAATCACTAGATTCTACTCCTGAAACCAATACTACAACATATATTAACTAAATTGAATTTAAATAAAGAAAAAAAGAAAAGAAAGGAGAAAAGAAGAGAGAAGATAGAAAAGAAAAGAAAAATAAAATGAAATGAAAAGAGACACTTGGGTGTCTCAGTTAGTTAAGCATCCTACTTTTGATTTTGGCTCAGGTCATGATTCAGGGTTGTGAGATTGATCCCCTCATTGGGCTCCATGCTTGCTCATCATGGAGTCTGCTTGAGATTTTCTCTCTCCCTCTTCCTCTACCCCTTCCCTCACTGTGTGTTATTAATAAATTCTTAACAAATCTACAGTACTTGTATAGCATTACTATCTACCAAGGGATATGATAAATGCCTTTTATCAATGATCTCAAAAAATCCAACACTATTAGATAGGGATGACAATGATAGTGATGATGCTGGTGATGATGAATATGATAATATCCATTTTACAGGTGCAGACCTTGGGTAAACATCATTCACTACATCCTACCTTCTGAACTTAAAAAACTAAGGTTTGAGGGATAACTCTGACACTCAGAATTTCCAGAATATTCCCTTAGGAGATTATAAATTCATCACATTTTAGCTCAGAAATATTTTCTTGCTCCACTCTAGTGACCACCCAAAGACTATAAGAGAAAATTATATTCACATTTGAAGCTTAAAAGACCACTTTAAGTAATGGGGCCATGAGACCTGATTATCATCCATCTGTGGCAATTAGACTAATAGTTTCCATTCTAGGAAGAACTATTGCTTTGGCATCTCATTTATTTCATTACACAAGCTCATTTTTCCAGCTGTGATCATATGCTGACTGGGATATGCATAAATGAAAATCACAGAGTTCTAAATACCATAATATATGTATTGGTTTGAAATCTAACACCTTAGAGACTTCATGGGAAATTACTTCTGGTTCAGAAATATTTTAATGACCTTGGCCCTGAAATGCTCCTAGGTGGCCAGTTCAAGCAAGAGTTGATAACATTAAATGAAAGAGCAAAAATTAATTGGCTTTGA
Source organism: Taxidea taxus jeffersonii (assembly GCA_003697995.1). NCBI lineage: Eukaryota > Metazoa > Chordata > Mammalia > Carnivora > Mustelidae > Taxidea > Taxidea taxus. Next base: position 48,346 of record ML108069.1, read on the forward strand.
GCATGAAAATGAGTAAATATAAATTTATAAATGGAATTTAAAATGTTTGGGATGTTAAGCCAAAATGTAATACAGGATGACAGTCCAGAAGTCCTGTTATTTCAACTTTTATGGGATCTTTATGTTCTTTGATCTGATCAGACTGTATTTCCTCCCCTTTCCTAATCTCTGTGTAGCCTGAGCCTGGCACAAACTCACTCTCTCATATGCCTATCTTTACTAGAAAAGCACTGTAGCCAATAAATATGCTCCCTTCACTTAGTCTACTGCTTTCACTTTACTACTCATTTCACATTATGATTTTAAAAATGTATACTTTGATAAAAGTAATATAATTAAATTGATTACACATACAATGATTAAATTAATGCAGAGCTACATCAATAAAAATATGTACATATGTTACCAAATTTAAATAAGAATATAAGAATTAGCACCCAGAAAACATCATTGATTCATTTCAGAAAAAGAAAATGAAAAAATTGAATATATTCACCACCTCTAAAGATTTAAAAAGAAGAAAGAGAATGTGATTGAATTTTTCAAGTGTATCTGAAGGCCACAAATCAGTTACTATGTATGTGGAAAGCTAGTTTAGCCAAGACTTATAATGACAATGCTTTATAATTTGTGTAAAAACATATTGAGTCCTGGATTTCAGAATGGATATAAAGATAAATTAGGAAAATGTTAATTTTCCTGACTTATTTAACATATTAGAATAGCTATTCTCAATAAGAAATGTATATACCCTCAAGGATTTATTAAAGAAATATGACCCATAACGAATTTAAATATGCCCTCCCCTGGCCATCTTTTATTTGTAGGCCACTATTGATGGGAGCATGCCATGAGTTCAGAGGGGTATACCCAGTGAGGACATTAAGTGCGGTGCTACCCAACTAAATCACATTTGAAAGAGGGAAGTATTGTCAGCATCTGCCATCTTTTGGGATATTGTGAAAGAAGGTGTTTTGAAATTGAAATGTGATGCTGTTCATAAGAAGTAGTAAAGAGTTGCAGCATCCTTATTCCCACAGAGGCTCAGATCAGGTAATCCAGCTACCATCCCTAAGGGATGGATCTCTATTTTGATGTGGACAAGAATGTCATAAACCACCTTGGGAAAAAAAGGAAGTTGACCTTTACTAATTCAAGTTTAGTAGCTATGGGAATTCCATTGTGATAGTGGTTGTTTTCATTTATTTAAATGATAATGTAATAACGATTCAGGACAATTTTCTGAGTGCATATATTCATAATGTTGGAACACAACACGGATCCTCACCAATGTGACTGGGGTCGTGTCGAATCCTGTGTGAAAACTCCAGGAGTTGGAGGGCAAGAGTTTTCCTGGGCTGACACTCAGATTAAACATGGGAGGATCCCTGGAGTGTTTTCCTGTCCGCGTTTAGATAGATCTGATAAGTGTGGAGAATCCTTAGCTTGTTCTTGTCATTTAAGGCTAAGTTATTATTATTTAAAGCTAAGAGATAATTGTTGTTGTTCACTTGTCTCACTTGATTGCCTGCAGTATATTACATCTCACACGTAGCCCACGCCCTGCACATAAATCTATATCCTGTTTGTAATCGGATCTTGTGGAGGGTATAAAAGAAGTGATTGTAAAAAATGAAGACATCTCGGCACCTGAGTGGCTCAATGGGTTAAAGCCTCTGCCTTCGGCTCAGGTCATGATCCCAGGATCCTGGAATCGAGCCCCACATCAAGCTCTCTGCTCAGCGGGGAGCCTGCTTCCCTTCCTCTCCCTCTGCCTGTCTCTCTGCCTACTTGTGATCTCTGTCTTTCAAATAAATAAATTAAATATTAAAAAAAAAATAAAGACATCTACTGATCATCAGTCGGTAGTCCCCACATCATATCGGCGCCCATCACCAGGATCCCCACCTCGCCAAGGTGACACATAATAAAGGAATGGGCAACGTTCCACAAAAAATATATATTTATAAATATATATATACATGATTTTTTTACAAATGATATCATACTCTAGAGCTTATTTTGTAATTTGTTGTGTGTCTGTTTTACTTAACATGGCAGGAATGTCCCTTCATATCTGTACATATGAAGCTGTCTTACTCTTTTTAATTTCAAAATAAGTATTATTCTATAATGATATACAATGGGAGGGAAGGCATGTGGTTCTTAAGTGTGCTAACCACTGATTTGAGTACTTAATTCTTGACTCTAGAAGTAGGCATTTTACATTCAAGCCTAGTCACTTACTAGGTTTATTAACTTAACCATTTTTAGACTATTTATGCCTAGATTTTTATATCTATAAAATGGTAATAATACATCTACATTATAACATTGTCTTGAGGATTAAATGATTAATTCATTCATCCAACGTATTCAACAAGTATTTACTGACCCCCTACTATGTTCAAGACAGACCTAGGCACTTTTGATCCTGCACTGAACAAAGCACTGAACAAAGCTGACAACGGCACTTTCATTATTACAAGAGGAAACAGAAAATTAGAAAGTAAAATAAATATGTAGGTTATAGAGCATGTTACAGTAAGTACTATGCACAATAGAAAAAAGAGAGATCAGTAGGTGGCAGAAGACTCCTTGTGGTAGGAGAACTTTCAATTTAAATAGCTGCTTAGGATAGTCATCCTAGGGAAGGTGGTATGAATAATAACTTGAAGGTGGTAAGTTGGGAGAATATTAAAAGAAAAAGCTTGACAGCTGGATGGTACAGGTAATGCAAAGTCTCAGGGTCATTGTTCTGACCAGAGACTCCCCAAGGAAGAACAAGGAGGGTGGTAGGCCAGAACAGAGTGAGTGAAGAAGAAAGTAGTAGATTAGGTTATAGAAATAAGAAAGACAGGGAGAACTGATAAGGTAAGTCTTTGTAGAACATTACAAGACTTGGACTTTTCTAGTTCATTGCAAAACTCACACCAGAGCAGTGACATCATCAGATCAATATTTTAAAATATTCCTCTGGCTGCTAACTGGGTGATAGCACTGTATAGTGGGGGACAAACTTAGAAATACAAAACTAATTAGGAAGCTACTGCAATAATCAGGATTAGCATCAATGGTAGCTCAGACCAGGATATTTGCAATGGATGTGGTTGAAAGTTATTAAATTTGGATATAATTTAAAAGCCAAGAAAATAGGATATGCTGATAACTTGACTTCAGGGTGTGGGAGAAAGTAAGTGTTCAGGGATAACTTCAAGTGCTTTGGCATTACTACCTGGAAGCATGGAACCATCATTAGATGGAAATGGGGAACACTCAGGGAAAAAGAGATTTAGCAGAGAAAGCTAGGAGTTAAATTTAGGTTGTGTTAAGTATGGAAAACTCAGTTGTCAAATAACATAACTGACATTTGGAAATGGCTCTCCGAGACACTATGATGTAAGCTAATTTTATTGGTTATGCAACAGATTCCTAGGGAAGATGATTACAATGCATCCTGAACACTGAGTACTAGGTTAGTTGATGTAAAATCTATTACCACATCTCTACCTTCCAGCTGTATGTGCATGGCTAAAAACATAAATTGACAGGTTATCGAGTGCCCACACAAATGTAATGAGTGCCTAGACAAATGCCATCTACTGCTTTATTAAATTCAATTGGATAGTTAGATTCCTACCATGTCAAAATGCTAGGCTTAGTTCACCAGAAAAATAGATAATACAAGGAATCACACTTATTGTTCACTCAGACTTTGGGAAAGCTTCTGTGTTCTGATGGAATCCATATAGGTCAGGAAAAAGAATCAGCTCAAGCCAGCAATAGCAGACCTCTCTCTGAGCTGAGTGACCTGGACATAGTGACAAAGTGACAAAGCCATACCACTGAACTGTCTGTGAAATGTACTTAGAAAAACAAAGGCAACTCTTGTATTAGCCCACCCTGAGGAGACTTTCATCCTCACTATTCCACTAAAGGTGACCAAAGATTTGGTGTTGCTCAATAAAATGGTCATGTCTTACTCTACACCTTTCTTAACAGCATTATTTGGGTAAGTTGATAACTTCATTAATGGAAGCCTCCTTCTCAGTATCTTTTACTGATTTACCAGTCCACCTCCACCATTACCAACTAGTTCTTTCCTCAGTTTCTTCAAAAACAATCGCAACCTTCTACTCAAAGCACTTGGCCCTTATTTAGCACTTCTATTATATAGTCAACTCATAAACAAAACCTATCTCTGACTTGATAATACATTCAGAATCCAGTACTTCTCAATACCCTCACTCCTACTAGGGTCCAAGCAACCACCAACTTTTGCTTAGGTTTGTAAAACAGATTTTCTAGAGATTTCTTCCCAGTATTCTTACTCTCCTTCCCACAAGCTGATTTTTTTCTTTTCTTTTTTTTAAGATTTTATTTATTTGTCAGAAAGAGAGAAACAGAGCACAAGCAGGCAGAGGGAGAAGCAGGCCCCTTGCTTAGCAAGGACCCTGATGCAGGGCTCAATCCCAGGATCCTGGGATCGTGATCTGAGCTGAAGGCAGACACTAACTGCCTGAGACACCCAGGCACCCCCACACTAGTTGATTCTTAACATGGTGCCAGACTGCTCCTTTAAAAATTAAGTCAGATGATTTCATTCCTTTGCCCAAAATCTTTCAGTAGTTATTCAATAAATTCACGCAAAAAGTCCTATGTCAACTAACATTATTTCCTATTGCTTCAAGACTTGTTCGTTGAGCTTCACCCACACTGGTATTTTATTATTTCTGAAATATTCTAATATCACATCATCTGAAATACCTCAAAACATTTGCACTTGCTGTTGCCTCTATCTGGAATGCTTTTTCTGACAATGTTTGGTGACTCACTTCTCATTTCCTTCAATTATCTGGCCATCCATTCTCTCCTCAGTAATTCTTCCTGACATAAGACATAAGACATAAGACAACATAAGACAACAATCCCCTTCCAGCCCATTCTTTTTATTCAGTTTAGTTTTTTCAGTACCATTTATCTCCATGAGCAATATCTTGCATGCACATTTTTAGTAGCTTGTCATTTTCCTCCCATTAGAATATAACTTCCATGAATGCAGGGACGTTGATCCCAATAAATAACTGTTAAATTAATGAATATGTTCTTCTTCAAAATGATGTCTGTGTTTATTTTTAATTACTCAACAGGGAATGTCTCTTTCCTGTTTTTCTCTTTTAAAAAATGTTCCTAAGCCTATTATTAGATTTGAATATCCAGATCGCCAGGTGACCTATGTCATTTTCGTCCTCTCTAGCTTCATAAGACTCAATGTGCAGTCATATCTTCCTGAGCTTCCTTGAAGACTCCATATTTTCTTCTTGATTAGTGCAAATTCGAAGATCATATTTTAAGATGGGAGAGTCCAGTAGTATTTTGGATTATTAAAAACCAGCAGAGACATGAACATTAAAAGGTTATGTAAGGTATCCTTTCATCATCCTCATCTTCTCCATCATGATTGTTTTTGTGTCCATAGCTAACATTTACTGAGAATTTACTATATTACATACGTAGTTCCCAATGCCCTCTGTACTGACTTGTTTAATCACAACTCTATGCAGTTGGCACTACTGACCTATTTTATGGATTACTTCTCCTATTTTACAGATGATGCAACTGGAACAAGTAATCTGGCTCATACTTTTTGTAATATAAACATATATAAACATGCAACCTGAAAGTAGTTTGTTGTTAACAGGAATTCAAGCAATGAGCAATAAACTTGACTACAAATCTATGGCTATAAAGAAGGGAAGAGGTGGGTTTGTATTCAAGAAGGCAATATAGGAAGACCCTGACTCCCCTCCTCCCATAAATACACCCAATCTCCAACTGCATATGGAATAATTTCTTCTAGAAAAAATTCTAAAATCTAGTGAAACAACTCCTTCACATGAGGCAAAGGAGAAACACACACACACACACACACCAAAGCAAGTAAGAGAGACTGAGAAACAATCCTGCCACAAGCTGCTCCTTGGTTGACTCCCTCACCCACTAATCCTCATAGTAACCCACAATCAGGAGGAACTCAAAACCCAAAGCTTCTCCCTGAGGAGTGAAAGGCTCACCCACCCCTACATCAGGCATCCCAAATGTTAAGAACTGCATCTGAGAGATAAACCCCCAAAACAATTATCTTTGAAAACCACCACGCCCATGCCAGAGACCCATGGAGCTCTGGCAAATTTAGGGGCTCTTAAGGAGTTCACACAAAGACTTATACATCCCTGAGCCCAGTACAGGAGCAGCTTTTGAAAAGTGTCCGTACTTGATGCAAAGGAGGCTCATTTGCTCATTTTAAATTATGGCACCCAGGGGCAGGGGACCGCTGGAATATTTTTCCAACAATGAGGTGAGTGTGCGCTATTTTTACACTTTTTCTCTGCCTTGCTAAAACCAGCAAGTACCATATTTCTTTTTTCTTTTTTAAAATTTATTCTAGGCTTTACAATTTTTACATTATTATTATTATTATTATTATTATTATTATTTACTCTAGACTTTTTTCCTGGCAGGTATTATCTTTTTTTTTTTTCCTCTCTCTCTAGACTTCTTAAATTTTTTTTCCTGCTGTGGCTGCCATCTTTATACTCTAGCTGAAGGGTAACATCTTTATGCTCTCTCTTTGCCTTGCTAAAGCCAGTGTGTGTGTGTGGCTTTTTAAATTTTCTCCTGCTTTTTTTCCCTGGATGCAATCTTTGTACTCTCCTCTGCCTTGTACCAGAGTGCCAGTATCTCCCGGAGGGGAGCTTCTCCAGGGAAATATCAGATTCATTAGTTATTATGTCTGAGGACCAAGTTTTTGTGGGTGCAGCCTAGAAGATGCCCTCTGATGGTCAGCCTCTGGAGGCCAAGGAGGCTTGCATTCCTGGGCCCCATAGGACTATAATAATCAGGAAGACAGTTCTTGGTGAATCCACAGGGCATTGCACAGATAGCCAAATGAACCATACCCCCAGTATTTCTGTATAAGTACCGTGCGCTAACTGATCGCGCCACTGGAGCTCCCATACCCCCAGTATTTCTAAGAAAGGGGCCTCTTTTCTTGTCTATGAGCTTTGGCCTGGAGGCAGTCTTCTGGTTTGGCATACTTCAAGGAGCTGGTGAAAGTGTTTTCAGAAATCAGAGGCTGGTGGATTCAGTCTCTGTGCTCTCCCTCTGCTTCATTCCAGCTCACTGATAGCTTCCAGAAAGAAGTTTATATTCTTGTCTAGTGCCCTGATTTTTGTGGCTGTTGCCAGGGGACACTTCCGAAATGTCTGACTCTGCAGGCCAGCAGGGTTTATGAATACAGCACCAAAGAACTATATATATTTGCATTCTGTACAAAATGCTGCATATGGAACTGGCTTCCAATCAGCCTGAATCTAGGTACTGATTGAAATCCTTCCTTTTGGGACATCAGCAGGGCTTACCACACCCTGAAAAACTACTTCGAAATAAAATAGGCATCTTGTGAATCACAAAGATTTAAGAGACAACCAAGAACTAGTGCAGGCTTAAGCATTAAGCTGCATCTTCTACCAAAGGGCACTCCTTCAAGATAGGAGTGATGGCTGTTTCAACTAATGCACAGAAGCCAACACAGAGGGTCAAGCAAAATGAAGAAACAGAGGAATATGTTCCAAATGAAAGACAACATAAAAACCTCAAAGGAAAGCTTTAATAAAAAGTAATTTACCTGATAGAAGAGGAAACCCACTGGCCTCTTGTGGGGACGAGAAATGGGGATGAGAAACCTGCAGTTGACACATCCTTAGGAGCCTGGGAATAACCTAACAAAGCAAAAGACATGAACTTCATGTGAACTTCCACAACTGCCAGTCCTTTGTTGTTAATTGTATATCAACAGTCTTTGCTGATCTCAGCCAAAAAGCCCAAGTGTTCATCAATTGTGTAATTCTGAATCTTAGCTCACCAAATATTCACTCCACCAGACCCATTTGGAAACAAAGTAGTCATTTCCATTGTCTGAATACTAAATTGGCCTACCTAATCACCCATTTCATCATTGATTGGTTACTGGAGTGAAAAATCAGTGGATCTGGGGACCAAGTGTCACCATCAGAAATATGCCTCTATTTTATTTGCTTTTTCACCTGCTGTCATTCTTTACAAAGTACAGAGGTGCTAGGTCAGTAAGCCCTCCTTAAATGGCTAACAGTCAGCCATCCCAAGCAAATAGCAAGCAACATCTAAGAGACAATTTCCAGAGGAATTCACTATGAAAAATGAGATGAATCATCAGCATTCCACAAATAACCCAGGGCTGAAGCTTCTACTAATGAAAGTCACCTATGTAATATACAAGGTTAAGTATCTTTCACAAGAAGAAATGATAACTCACCTTGTTCAATTTGTGGAAGAACAGAAATGATGATAAGGTCACTAGCTGGTATCGTTCTTATGAAACCTCTTTCAAGAAATGAGTTATTATCATAAGGATAAAAGCAAATGGACACAAGTAAGAAAATCAACAGAAAGAAAATGTACTCAAGATATCAGCCCCTGACTTTGAGGAATGAGGATAAAATCTTATTTTTCTATTATAGATGGTCTGCTCACTTATCATATACAGATTTTATTAGTTTGTTCTCACGGGACATTTTTATTTCTTTTATCCATAAACTCATTTAGGGTACCTTATAGTTGTATCCCAATTAGATTGGACAAAATTAAGTCATATTTGAAGATCTACAATATAACAATAGAAGAAATATAAATAAAGTAACTATATAGCATCTAGCATAAATGGTCTCCCCAAAAACTATCATTATTGGTATTTGGTTTTTTAAAGAAATTATGGACGTCATTACTTAGTACAAAATCTTATTTACCCTAATTCATGTACATAAAAATGGTCCCTCATCTCCATCTCTCCATTCAAGCCATCATCATTTCATTGTGTGAAGAATACCTCCACTCAGGGTAGCTTTCCAAACAACAGCATCACTACCAAAACTATATTTCTACTTTCAAAGAGAGGAGATTTTAGGAGTGTCCTAGAACTTCATCATCCAGATGCTTTGAACTTAAGTGCAAGTCTTTTAACATTTCAATAGTCAGAAGTTTTCCTTGCACTTTATTAACATTGCTTTTAAGACATAAAAATTCAAATTAATGATGATGGTAGTTCTAGGTCACCAAGGACCCCTGAGGGGGAATGGCACAGGTATAGGAAGGTAACTGTCCTGTTCAATTCCTGCAGCTGCTGGGGATTCCAGCTTACATTACCAGATGTGTTCATTGCTAGTCATGCCTCCCTCTTGCTTGTCCAGCATCTATGCAAATTGCATGCACTTCCAGGCACCCTGACATTCACAAACTGATTTCTTCATGATTCTATATTTTGTCAACATGAAAAATATGAACATGGTTGTCAAAATGAGAGTTAGAAAGCAAGACTATGAGTTGACATTTAAAACTTGTTCAATACAATTTGTTGCCTTAACTCTTATGCAAATGTTTCACTACAATTCAGTCTAACCTATATGCTTTTAAACCATGACAGAATTCCAGATTCCTCCTTTGATCTCCATCTTGATTTTTAAGGCCCTCTACCCTCTGACTACACTCCTCTTTCTCACTCTTAGCTATTATACTGTCATACCCTGGATATTCATAAAGACACATTTGGAGTCTGTATATTTGCTTGAACCCTAAATTATCTTTCAGATCTTACTTCTGCTAAGTGGCATATCAACTGATAATATTACACCTTAAGCCTTTCCAAATTTCACTTACATTTTCTAATTTGATGAGAAAGTTTTGACCCAGCTGGGGCTTTTCTTAAAATACCTTAACTAATTACTGTTTCTTGATGTCATAGAGTGCACATGTAGGTCTTGTTCCTTTCTAATATCTTAGCTTCCATAAAATTTCATTCTCTTCTGATTTATTAAAAACTAAATTTTGCCTCAAAGAATCACTCTTTTAGAAATCTTTTAATTTTTATCTCCATTGTTAATTATTGCTTTTGTTCTTGTCAATGCATTAATTTGGTTGGGCTGATTTTGAAGAAGGGGGATACCAATACCTTTCTTTTCTTTTTGTCATTGTTGCTTGTTGTTGTTTAATCACATTTATTTTGTGAGAATTGTGACCAAAACAAAAACAAAAACAAACAAACAAAAAAACCTATATTAGATAGTGCCACTAAATTTATTTACTAGTGAATGACCTGGTGCTAATCACCAGATACAAAGAATGGAACTAATGCCATGGAACAGTGAAATCATTCAATGTAATAAATATGTATTTTATACATATTATATATATGTGTATGTATAATGTGTGTATACATATGAGTAGTGAATAGCTTGAATATTCATATTTGTATATAAATGTATATGTTTGTGTATATACATATATATGTGCATATATGTTTATATACAAATATGAATATTGAATATTGAAGACAATCAATAAATATATACACACATGCAAATATATATTTCCAACTATAAGCAACTCTAGTGCAAGAAACTTTTGATATATGATATATTTTAAGCTGAGTTTAAACAAGAATTTTTCATTACTCCAAACTGTATCTTTCTCTCTGCACTCCCATATCCCCTTTTATTTCATCGTCAAATTTGCCCAGGCCTATATCTTACTACTCTAATTTGGTAATATGCTCCTCGAAGACAGGAACCTACCAGTTCAATTTTAAATGTCCTCATGGTACATTGTATACTATAAACACTTGATAAAAATCTTATTAGTACATTTTAGTCCATAGAAATAAAAAAGTATACTTTTAAAATGAAAAATAGACAAAAAAGGAAAAACTAGGTATATTTCTTAAGTTTTTATTTTATGAGAAAAGAGTGCATTTTTTTTTTAAGATTTCATTTATTTATTTGTTAGAGAGAGAGAGAGAGCAAGCACAGGCAGACAGAGAGGCAGGCAGAGGCAGAGGGAGAAGCAGGCTCCCCGCCGAGCAAGGAGCCCGATGTGGGACTCGATCCTAGGACGCTGGGATCATGACCTGAGCCGAAGGCAGCCGCTTAACCAAATGAGCCACCCAGGCGTCCCAAGAGTGCATTTTTTTAAAGACTGAAACAGCTTTGTCATATTTCATGAATGTTTTATTTAAGTTTCGTACTCTGGCCCCATATTCCTATGGATTCTGATCTGAGTTCAGCAAAGAATTTAGGGTGTGAACATGAGGATAAAATAATTGTTTAGCTTACTGAAGACTATTAACATTTCCTGCCAGAGGCCAGAAAGAACTGTAAAGAAAGCATGGTCACTAAGAATGAATTGCTAGGGGGTGTCTGGGTGGCTCAGTGGGTTAAGCCTCTGCCTTCAGCTCAGGTCATGATCTTGGGGTTCTGGGATCGAGTCCCACATCAGGCTCTCTGCTCAGCAAGGAGCCTGCTTCCCCCCTCTCTCTCTGCCTACCTCTCTGCCTACTTGTGATCTCTCTCTGTCAAATAAATACATTCTTAAAAAAAAAAGAAAAAAAAAAGAATGAATTGTCAGGAAGGCACTGAAGGCACAGATCACAGGGACCTGAAAGATCTTCCCCAAAAGAAAGATGTGCATGTGTGATCAGGGGCAATGGTGACAATGGCAGAGGCCAGTGTGTGCTTTTATTTTTTCTTGGCTCTACCATCATATCAGAGGAAGGAGCCACGGTGATTCCACCTGCTTAAGACTCAAGTGGTGATGAAGACTCTTGCCTTCATGTGATACAATGACTTTGTTATAAAAAACAGAACTTAAGGGCACCTGGGTGGCTCAGTGGGTTAAAGCCTCTGCCTTCAGCTCAGGTCATGATCCCAGGGTCCTGGAATCGAGCCCCACATCAGGCTCTCTGCTCAGCGGGGAGCCTGCTTCCCCCTCTCTCTCTCTACCTGCTTCTCTGCCTGCTTGTGATTTCTGTCTGTCAAATAAATAAAATCTTTAAAAAATTTTTGAAAAAAAAAAAAACAGAACTTAAGAAAATAGAACATAATTATATACTGATAAAAAATTAAAACACAATACCCAAAGTCTGATTTGGTGATCACTTGAAATACTAGTTCCCTTCTAACCTTCTACAAAAGTAATTATTTTGTTCATTTGTTCTGTATCCTTCCAGAACTTTACATTATTATTTATTTTATTTTATTACTTTTTAATAAATTTTTAAAAGATTTTATGTATTTACTTGAGAGAGCGAGCATGAGAGGAGGGGCAGAGGGAGCAGGAGAAGCAGATTCTCCACTGAGCAGGCAGCATGGTGTAGGACTCAGTCCCAGGACCCTGAGATCATTACTTAAGCCAAGGGGATGTGCTTAACTGACTGAGCCACCCAGGTATCCCTACATTAGTTACTTATACTATCCACATTATTCATATGTGTATATGTGTGTGTGTTCATATGTAAATATACACACATATATATCTTGTATATATAGAGAGATATACAGATCTGAAATGTGAAGTATCACCTTGAATGTTAGTGTTTTATTTTTTGACCATTTGACCCTTTTTCAGTTTAATAGCTTCTCTTTCTTGCTAACTGGCATAGTTATTGGTGAGGACTGTTCAGCGAATAGGATGAGTGAAAGAGTGGTTTACAAATGTTGCCCTATTTGATGGGTCTGCTACTGGGTAAGCCAACTCCTATTGAACCAGGAATTGGTTCAATTTCTCCTTTTCTGGTCATACATCCTGGGTGTGAGAAGAGCCTCTGACATCCACTTTGGTTGAAAAGAAGGAGACAGAGTTTGCAGGTGTGGTGACAGCCTTACCTCCTGGCACCCTCCATGCCTTTCAGGGGGGAGATTTGAGGCTGCTACTGCGTTTAGAATTTTATTTTCAGGAATAAAAATCTTCTTGTAATAAATGAGGGATTCTTTCATTTTCTCTTTACCCCTCTATTTAAATTGAGAAGTAATCTTAAAAGTTCACTGGTGAGCCTTTGCTCAAGTGATCTGAAAAACAGAATTTTTTTAAAAGATTTTATTTATTTATTTGACAGACAGAGATCACATGTAGGCAGAGAGGCAGGCAGAGAGAGAGGGGGAAGCAGGCTCTCTGTTGAGCAGAAAGCCCAATGCGGGGCTTGATCTCAGGACCCTGAGATCATGACCCAAACCGAAGGCAGAGGCTTAGCCCACTGAGCCACCCAGGCGCCCCTGAAAAACTGAATTTTTGATCAAAACTTACATGTCACAATAAGGAAATAATACATTTATATAATAATGTGTAACTTATTTGACATAAATATGTAAAAAGCCATTTTGCATAAAATTCAGTGATACATATTTTGGTATACAGAATATGTAGTAATACAGAATAATCATTAAACTGTAATTAACTACCAGTTGCTTGATCTAATAGCTTGGGTCTTCAAATAATGAAGATAAATTACTAGCATATTAACTAAATTGTTTCATACTGAAAGATTTCAGAAAACGAAGCTTATCATATGGATGCATCCATGATTCAGTGTTATCATGACAACCTTGCCATAGCAGTGTTGAGGAGGGAACATTTTTTCTCCACATTTTTTCTCACTTTTTGATAGTTTGGTGTTACCAGTACAATGGTGTTCCTCAGTGTTATCCTCCTTTCAAAAAAATCTGCAGTTTGACCCCAACCAACTTTACCAGATCCACTTACCTGACTGCACTTTAGCCACTCACTCCGAATCATAGACCAGTGTCTATGTGATCATAACCTCTCTGCTTCATACAATTTTAATAGAATAATTAAGGTAACATAAACAGATACAAATAAATTCTATTTGTCAGGTTATTTTTACCATCATTTATAATCTGTATAAGATAACAAGGTAACAATGTAATCCCATCTCATCCCCCTCTAACCAACAATTAGCTTTATTAGTGTTATGCTTTGACACTTTTCTCAAAATATTTCTAGAATAAATTTTTAGAAAATAATAAAAATCAATGATTTTAGTGGAGTGTCAATCATTTAAATGAATGAACTCATCTAAAGAAACATGTATTTCAGATGAATCTGCAGGATCTGCTTTTTATCACCTTTTCAAGTCTGACTAGCTTTTACTTTCCTCAGTACAACATTGCAGTTCTGGTGAAGAAAGGGACTCATTGTTTTAAAGACATTGTGTTTTTCATGAATAAGTTCATTAGACATTTTGAAGTAGGGTTAAAGTATTAAGTGGAATGCTCATGATTGCCTAATCATCTTAATTATGTGACTATTCTTTTGGTGCAACTCCATCAAAATACGTGTTGAAGATCTCCATTTACTGCCCCCGTCACTCCGTTTCTGTGTGCTTATGGGAAAGTTCTTATTAAAACTAATTTGTTTTATGCACTGACAATCATGTTTAAAAGTCAGCAGGAAATATAAATCATCCAATTATTCCTATTGAGGAAACAGCATGTAAGTGTTGATAGATTTAGAATGATGATTTGTGCAGCTTTGCATCAGTGTGTAATTGTGAGGGGCTTTGATGACTTGATTCCCATTTGAATCCACTGTTCTTCCCTTTGTTCTTAGATTATTTATTCTTACACATTCCAAAGTACACAGGATGGTGGGTAGAAAGTACAGGAAGAGAAAAACAGACCTTGTAGAAAGGTATCTGCAGTTGAAACAGATGCCATTCATTAACCTGGAGTAATTATCATTGTCTTTTAAAAATCAGTGTCTACTAAGCCACTTTCTGTGTCAGAATTCTCACTAATCGGATATATTAGAGATGTTACAGTACACAAAATAATGATCATCCCCTTGACCAGAAACCAAAAACCGTACTTCTCTGCCCTCTGACACAGACATCAGGGGGAAAACTGCTCATTAAAAATTGGGGGGAGTGGGTGAAAATCAGTGTCATTCTCTGAAAAGTTGAAAACTCAATGTGGTACACAACTTAGAGACATTTAATAAAGCACCATTGAAGACAGTGCAGCTGTTGCTTTGAAATGCAACCGTATTTTCTGTGTTGTCTTAATGTTAGTCTTTGATGATGAATAAAGAAAACAACCAATTTAAAACTCAGGGATGTCCTTCGAAAACAGAGAAAGCTGAGTGGCACACTAAGAACAAATTAGAGGAAAGTAAATGTCACTGTAATGCTCCACATGGTTTAGAGAACATTCTCAATACCTCTGTACTATTCCTGCTGGGAGCAGAGGTTAAACTGGCCCAAAATTCTACCAAAGGAGTAAGGCACAACACATTTACTTCTTAAAAAATTATACTCTATGTTCTAGTTTTATTCAAAGTTATTGAATATAAAAAAAGAATGTTTCTATTCAGTGACTAAATTCTGTTCTTAAGAAAGCAAAGACAAACTCTTAGTATAGATATACTTGAATATTGGCACACAGATTCAGACTATCCGTTGACTGAGACAAGAAAACCTCTCTCTACCAGGCTTTCATAGTGTCTCAGTCTGCCCCTATTCTGGCCATGATCCTTGTTTATCACAGAGTTAGCAGACCATGAACCCAAGAGGGTATGGCCACTCAGAGCCTACATGCTTCTCTTTCTTGTTCCAGTACCCAGGACTTTGCATGTCTTTACTAAACAACCTTATACTCTCTTAATTAGGTGGGCATCCTTCCCAACTCCATCTTTTCAAGGGCACATCATGTACCTAGAGGTCACACACCTGCAAGAGTGGTTAAGGGATGCTTGTTTCTCTGGAGTTGGGGCTGAACCTTGAATACATGAACTAGAGCATTTACACGGGCTCATGAAACACCCTTCACAGTGCAGGGATGGAAAGTAGTATGGAAAGAGAGGTGGAACCTCGAACCAGAGAAAGGGGGCCAGCTCACACTTTCCATGTGAATATCTACTTAAAATTGCACTTTGGTTTTGAGATTGATATTGACACATATTTATCAGTGTGAGATGATCATTAATTTTAATAGCTTCTTACTTTGGTTTATAACTTCAAATAATTTAGACTTATAGTATGTGGACCCCATTTATAATCTTTCTTCTGGACCTATAGATGTGAATATTGAATCTTTGGGGTTACTGAATATTCCCTTTACCTCCATTTCAAAAACAATTCTCTTTATAGTCCTTGCATATATTTTAAATATAAGTTCCTTTCTCTTCCTCCTCATCTGGAATACTACCTCAAAATATTGTTTTTGAAATTACATCCTATCACTTCCCTTTTTACATATAAACAAAATGATTATTAACATTTTCTTAAAATATTATTTTCAAACAGATTGGGAAAAAAATGATTATTACTATGGGTCACATTCCATTCCTGTCCTACCCCAACTGTTCTCGGTTAAAGACAAGCATGATCCCTAAAGCCAGACTGATCCATCAAGTATTTGTTTAAATACTTTCTCTTAAAATCTAAATCCAGGGGTGCCTGGGTGGCTCAGTGGGAACCTGTTTCCCCTTTTCTCTCTGCTTGCCTCTCTGCCTACTTGTGATCTCTCTCTCTGTGTCAAATAAATAAATAAAATCTTTTAAAAAATAAAATCTAAATCCAAATGCCTTTTTTTCTATCCATATCCTACCTATCTTGTTATCATCAGGGCACATTAGAACCTTACTATCTGGAAGGTTCTAGAAATCATGTTCATGTTCTGTGACCTGATTTGATTCCTGAGCACTTATGTGCTCACCATGCCTGCCTGGTTCTGCCAGAGTAACTAGGATTCCAGCTTGTCTAATTTCCTGATGTTTTAATTGTCTTCTCACATCATTTCACTACCTAAAACATAAATCACTTCATTAGGGTAATGGTTCATTTTGTCATAGTTTGGGTCCTCTGGAAATAAAAACTGAAAAAGAGTTTGAGGTGTAAGATGTTTATTAGGGATCAACACTTTCAAAAGTATAGAAAAAAAAAAGATATGTGAGAGGAAGAAATCAGACTTCTATGCAGATTCAGAAAGCCTCTATCAGCTAAATGGAAGACTCGAACATTGCTCATCAGAGGATTCTTACAACCAAACAAAATAAGTAGACCTCTGCACCTGCTTCACTCAATCACCTTAGCTAGACTGCCCTGGGAGGTGCTATCTATGTTAATACAAATGCTGTGATACCTGCAATAATCTCTAAAGATGATTAAGAAATTGGCAAACGGGAAAATATGTGTAGATTAAAGAAACAAGCTATGTAAATGTAGCATAAAGAAAACTGTCATAAATGGGGCGCCTGGGTGACTCAGTGGGTTAAAGCCTCTGCCTTTGGCTCAGGTCATAATCTCAGAGCCCTGGGATCTAGCCCTGCATCTGGCTCTCTATTCAGCGAGGAGCCTGCTTCCTCCTCTCTCTCTGCCTGCCTCTCTGCCTACTTGTGATCTCTGTCTGTCAAATAAATAAATAAAATCTTAAAAAAAAGAAAACTGTCATAAATGGAAAATAGATCATTATTTAATGTTGGTGATATATAGTGTACAATAATGACATGTGGTAAAGAAGGTTGAAGAGTGAAGAGAAACTAAGCCTGATGATATAAGCATTTACTGAGTTCTTTCTATGTGTTAGTCATTGTGCTTCACATGTAATTTAAAACAGTACTACTATAGGGAAAATGAGATAATGTACATAAGTTTTATATTTCTGGGCAACTAGTCTATTTTTTAAGATTTTATTGTATTTATTTGACAGAGAGAGATACAGTGAGAGAGGGAACACAAACAGGGGGGTTGGGAGAGGAGAAGCAGAGTCCCCATTGAGCAGGGAGTTCAGTGTGGGGCTCCAACCCAAGACCTTGGGATCATGACTTGAGCTGAAGGCAGATGCTTAATGACTGAGCCACTCAGGCACCATAACTGGGTAAGTATTCTAGCCCAAGAATACTTATTAAAAGCTTGGAACATCAAGTGAAAGAGGACTAAGTGAAAGAACAGAAATATGAATACATACAAAATTCTATCCTTATCCTCACAAATTTCATAATTCATACTTTATGATTAAAACAAAAAAATTAAAACCATGTAATACTCAAGAAAATGATATTTAAGGTTGGTAAAGTAAAGGCACACAAATCAATGTGTGTTTTCTACACTTCATGCATAGTAGTTAAATGTTGCCAGTAGATTGTTATATTATATGCATATACTATAATACCCAGAGCAACAAATTAAAAAACAAAACAAAACAAAAAACTTCAAAGACACACATTTACAAATACCATAAATACATCAAGCTGTAACTTGAAAGTATTCTAGCAAACGCAGTAAGGCAAGAAACAAAAACAAAAGGAATAAGAACCAGAGGAATGAAACTGAAAACAGTGTAAGCAGTGAAATACAGTGAAAGCAGTGTAAATACATCAACCAAAAGATAGAGATTGTAAGAATAAAAAACAAAGGGTAGGGGACAATTCTATGTTGCTTAGAAGGAACTCATTTCAAATCCAACAACATAAATAGGTTGAAAGCAAAATATGGGGAAAAAATACTCCATGCAAACATTACCCCAAGAATAGTAGGTGTAGCAATATTTAATATCTGATTAAATAAAATACAGAAAAAAGAAAACGACTAGAGAAAAAAAATTACTTAACAATAAAAGGATCAGTTAACCAAGAAAATATGATGATCCTAAATATTTACACATCTAACAACAGTCTCAAAATAGAAGTGATAAAATCTGATGGAGGTAGTGAAAAAAACAAATCCACAATTATGGCTAGGGAATTCAAAACCTCCTTCTTAACAACTGAAAAAAAGAGGAAAACAGCAAGATATAGAAAAACTGAACAGCAAAATCAGAAAATTGAATCCACTTCAAATGCATAGAATCCTCCATCCAAAAGAACAGAATACACTTTTTTTTTTTTTAAGTACTCATGGAACATTGGAACATTGCCTAAGTAAACCATGTCCTGGGCTATAAAAGAAACTTCAACAGATTTAAATGTATTTGAATCATACAGAGTGTGTTCTCTGATCAAAACGGGATCAAAAAGTCAGTAAGAGAAAGAAAGAAAACAGGACATTTTCTAAACATGTGGAAATAAACACAGTTCTAAAAAAATCCATGAGTAAAAAGTCTCAAAGGAAATAAAAAAAATTATAAAATTGAAAGCACAACACATTAAAATATACAGGATATAGCAAAATTATTTCTCAGAAAGAAATAAAGAAATATGTAGCATATACTTCTACTGGAAATGAAAAAAAAGTTCAAATTAATAACCTAAGCTTACACCCAAGGAAACTTATGAAAGAAGCATAAAATGAAATCAAAGCAAGCAGAATAAGGGAAATAATAAAGATAAGAGCAGAAATCAGTGTAATTAAAAATAGTCAAACAATAGCAAAACTAATTAACAAAAGTTGTTTCTTCAAAATTTTTTAAAAAAATTATAAGCCTCTAGGGAGACTGAAAAATAAATGAAAAATTGAGAAGATACTACTGCACAAGTCACCAATATCAGAATTGATTTCAGGAATCTACAGGTTCTGAAGCCACCAGAAGAAAAATAAGGGAATGAAACTGATGAACATAGGGGAAGTGAAAAAAAAATAAAATAAGAGGAAAACAGAAAGAGAGGCAAACCATAGCAGACTCTTAACTTTAAGGAACAAACAGGACTGCTGGAGGGGAGGTGGGTGAAAGGATGGGGTAATTGGGTGATGGGCTTGATGTAATGAGTGCTTGATGTAATGAGCACTGGGTGTTATGTGCAACTGATGAATCACTAAATTCTACCCCTGAAACTAATAATACACTGTATTTTAACTAACCATAATTTTTTTAAAAGATTTTATTTATTTATTTGACAGACAGAGATTACAAGTAGGCAGAGAGGCAGGCAGAGAGAGAGGAGGAAGCAAGCTCTCCTCAGAGCAGAGAGCCCAATGCAAGGATGGATCCCAGGGCCCTGGGATCATGACCTGAGGTGAAAGCAGAGGCTTTAATCCACTGAGCCACCAGGTGCCCCAACTAACCATAATTTAAATACAATCTAAAAAGAAGGAGGAGGAAGAGAAAGAGGTGGAGGAGGGAATACTATGAACACACATATGTTTATAAATTCAAAAATTTAAAAGAAACAAATATCTCAAAAAACACACTCCCCAAATTTAATCAAGATGAAAGTCTGACTATTCCTATAACTACTAAAATAATTGCATATATGTTGTATAAATTCCAAACGAACAATCTCCAGACCAAGATTGATTGTTTGTTTGTTTTCACACCAAGATGGTTTTACTGAAGAGCTCTACCTACTGATTAATGAAGAATTACCAACGTTTCCACACAATCTCTTCCAGAACACAGAATAGAAGGGGACATTTTCCAATGCATTATATTAAGATAGGATTACCCTGATACCAAAAACAGTCAAAGAAGAAATAGATAGTGCAGAGGACAATAAAGATGGGCCTGGAGGGGGAACTGATTGGGAAGAAATCAGAGAAAGATAAACCATATGAGATTCTTGACTCTGGGGGAAAAAAAACTGAGGGTTACAGAAAGGGAGGTGGATGGGGGAATCAGGTAACTGTGATGGGCATTAAGGAGAGCACCTTATGTGATGAGCACTGGGTATTATACTGATGAATCATTGAACATTCTATGAAAAATTAACGATGTCTTGGCTAATTGAATTTAAATTGAAAAAACAAAGAAGCAAAAACAAAGAAACAAAAACAAGACAGACTAATATTAACTAAAAACTTAAGCACAAAAATTATTAAAAATATATTAGCAAATACAATTTAGCAATAAATTAAAAGAATGTTTACCATAATTATCTGTTTTATTCCAGAATTATGAAGATGATTCAACATTTAAACATCAATCTATTCAATTAATAATATCAATAAGCTAAAGAACAAAACAACATATAATTCTATAAAATAATTGAGTAAAAGCATTTAGCAAAACTTAAAACACATTACAAAAAATATTTTCAGCATTTTTTACTATACCATCATAGGGAAATATCCTTAACTTGATAAAGAGCTTCTACAATAAGCTATAGCTAATATTAAACTAAACGAATGGCTGAATGTTTTTCCTTTAATATCAAGAACAAGGCAAGGATATTTGCTCTCACTGCTCTTTAATATTATTGTTAGTATTTTTTCAGTTAGCCAGCATATCATTGGTTTTTGATGTAGTGTTCAATGATTCATTAGTTGTGTATAACCCCCAGTCCTCATCACATCATGTGCCCTCATTAATACCTATCACCATCCTCCCACCCCCCTCCCTTCTGTGACCCTTAGTTTGGTTCCTGGAGTCCAGAGTCTTTCATAGTTTGTCTCCCTCTCTGCTTTCTTCCCATTCAATTTTCCCTCCTTTCCCCTGAGGTCCTCCATGCTATAACTTATGTTGCACATGGGACCGAGATCATATAATTGTCTTTCTCTGCTTGACTTATTTCACTTAGCATAATTCTCTCCAGTTCCACCCATGTCAATGCAAATGGTGGGTATTCATCCTTTCTAATGGCTGAGTAATATTCCATTGGCTACATGAATCACATCTTTTTTATCCATTCATCTGTTGAAGGGTATCTTGGCTCCTTCCACAGTTTGGCTATTGTGGACATTGCTGCTACAAACATTGGGGTGCAAGTGTCCATTCTTTTCACTATATCCGTTTCTTCGAGGTAAATACCTAGCAGTGCAATTGCTGGGTCATAGAGTAGCTCTATTTTAATGTCTTGAGAAACCTACAGACTGTTCTCCAGAGTAGCTGTACCAGCTTGCATTCCCACCAAGAGTATAAGAGGGTTCCCCTTTCTCCACATCCTCGTCAACACTTGTTTCCTGACTTATTAATTTTTGTTGTATTTCATTGTGGTTTTGATTTATATTTCCCTGATGGCTTGTGATGTTGAATATTTTTTCATGTGTCTGTTAGCCATTTGTATGTCTGCTTTGGAGAAGTGTCTGTTCATGCTTTCTGCCCATCTATGGACTGGATTATTTGTGCTCTCATCACTCTTATTTACATAATCCTGGAAGTTCTACCCACTATAATAGGGCAAGAAGAGGAAATAGAAGACGTACTGATTAGAAAGGATTAAACCATCCCTACTTAGATGGCATAATTATGTAAAAATCCAAAGAATTGTAAAACAAACAAACAAAATCTCCTAAAATAATAAATGGGCTAAGAAAGCTTGCAGGATACAAGGTCAACACACTGTGATTTACTGCATTTCTTCTTAGTAACAATGAACAGATGAAAACTGAATTTAAAACACAAAACTATTTACAATCACTCTAGAGAAATTAAATATGTAAGTATTTACTTAACAAAATATGTATAGGATCTATATACTGAAAATTAGAAATGCTAGTGAAAGAAATCAAAGAAACCTGAACAGAAAGACAGTGTGCTCATGAATGGAAAAAGCCAACAGTAAACAAACAAACAAACAAAAACAACAACAAAAAAGTCAATTCTCTCAAAGCCACTCTATAATTTAGAGTAATCTCTGTCAATATCCTACACAGATTATTTGCAGACATAGAAAATTTTATTCTGAAACTTATATGGAAAGACAAAGGACTTAGAATATATACAACTATCTGATAAAGAAGAAGAAGTGTATAGAATCACTCTACCCAATCTTAAGGCTTATTAGAAAGCTATAATAACCAAGTGGTTATGATATTACCATAGGAATAGATACATATATCAATAAAGCAGAATAGAGAATCCAGAGATAGGCCTACAATAATATACCAAATTGATTTTTGACAGAGGTCCAAAAACAATTCAAAGAAGGAAGGATAGACTTTCCATCATATGATGCTGGAGTAATTGGATGTTCACAGACAAAAAATTTAATGTTGATTTAAATG